>SNQJ01S0037531.1:21035-35011 GCA_010110895.2 Picea sitchensis | reverse complement strand
TAGCCCAATAGGATGCCCTGTCACTTCCTCCAAACTTGCCTTGCAGATTTGTATAATGTCTTTGAGCACTTGACTGGGTAAAAGGGGTTTTATGCACATGTTTAATAAAATTGATGATTGGATGTGATTGACATTGCTATGATGCCTGTGACTTGTGAGCTCATGGAGGGTGTATCTGTTGATGTGCAGGATCATACTCGACGGACAGGTACCATATTGGACAGGTACATGTGGGGAGATGATTAGTTCGGACCTCCATGGGGCTGAAGAGCCCACCAGATGGATGCTGAGACCCCAGCAGGGGGCAGAGACAGAATAGAGGGGTTTGCACCGGAGAAGAGGAGGACGTTCCATAGAGGCACCCTGGCAGAGCCTCACCTTGGGGGGTTGTGCCCTCTCCACTGGAACGTTGGCCTTGGAAGGCCCATAGCGTCACCCAGGATGCCCATGATGTCATTCAACATTGTGGACGTTTTGGGGAGGCAATTATGGTAGTGTGGCAACTTGGAGAGGCCCAAGGAGTGCTAACGGTTTGCTTGAAAGGGCATGGCGTCTTACTTTTTCTTGATTAGGGTTTCATTTATGACATTTAATGTAAACACTATTATTTGGTATTTTGGCCTTGTTGGCCTTTTGGTCACCTAGATATTATTAAGGTCACTTGGTATTGTATAAGTAGAGAGCTAAAACTGTCATTTTAAACATCATCTTTCACTCACATTGAGTGAGGTCTGAAATTTGTGCCCTCCTTTAGGTTTTTTGGCTGAAAATTGATGCGCACTTGTTGAAGGAGGCTCTTTCTTGGTTATTTTCTGCATTTTCTTGGTGGAAGGTTTACAACTAGAGTTTTGCCTATTGAATGGTTGATGAATGTAAGTGAATTTCTGTAATTCTTCTTTATTTGAATGGTTATGGTATCTTTTTCTTGCATTTTAATGGAATTTGCTGAATGAAACCCTAGGGAATGAGCACATGTTGGTGTCCTTGTTTCATGTCCCTACCAAGTTATGCTAAGAGTCATTTTGATTTACTGAAGATAGATAGAGCCTTGCCATAGCAACACTCTACCTCTACTCTTCTAGCCTAGCTGTTTTTGCTTTGTCATTGAGCCAAGGAAGGAGGAAAACAGACTAAGGCCTAGGGTTTCTACACCTTAGTGAACCGTTTTCCCCTAGGGTTTGATTGATGAAGTCTTGCCTTAACAACACTTCATCATAAACTCTCTTGTCCTTAGCCATAGCATTTATTACTCAAGCTAGCCATTTTAAATTACCTTTTGAGCTAGAGAAGGAGGAAGACGCACTAAGGCCTAGGTCTACTACACCTTAGTGAACCGTCTCCCCTAGGGTTTGATTGTTGAGGCCTTGCCTTAGCAACACTTCAACATTAAACCCTCTTTTCTCTAGCCCTATCACTATCATTTCGACCCTTCAACATTTGCAGCTATTTTGACTCCATTTGCCCTAATAACGCATTGATCTAAGACTTCTTGTGTTGAGTACCTTGATCACACACAACTTCTAAATATTCTTGAACAATCATTAACTACTTCTAACCCTAGCTTAGACTAACATTCACTAACCATATTGATGCTATTATTTACTTGTGTTATACTTATACCTTGCAACATTTATTTATCTTTAAAGCAATTGAGTGATTGGTTGAAGCGTTGCTTCTAATGTTGGTATTGTTACATTGATGATAAATTGCCATTGCACATTGTGAAGTTTCTTCTTTAGCATTTATTGTGAAGTGATACATTGTAATCATTGCTAGTTTACATCATTGATTTGCTTCACTTATATTATTGGTCAATTGCTTTACATCAGAAAGTCTTTGATTATATGAAGTACTAACCAAGCAAGTGACCTTGCACATGTATAGTTTTCTTGTTGCTTTGTCTCAGGCAGGTACACTCTTGGTGATCATTTGTACTTCCGGTTGTCTTTATCTTTATTGGCTAATTAGCCAGACTTTTTGATCGGTGGTGGCTTGTGAGGGGGGAAAACTAGTACTTAGCCATAACCCTTTGCCTTCTCAAAACCCCAAGTCACCGGTGATGTGTCCCCTAGGCCTACCACCCTAAACAAAAAGAGCTATCCTATTGAGGTGATAGTGGTAGGATAGTCTCAGTTTCGCTAGTTTGCCCATCTTCCATCCATCTTTTGCTACAACTACAAACTGTGCGATAATAGGGCCCATGCACTTGATCTAAAAATTCTGAAAGGAAAAATTAATGGTTTGTTTCTATACCATTTCTCATATGGAGTCATACCTTTAAAAGAACGGATAGGTGTTTGATTGATGATGTGAACTACATGGGTAGGTGTTCGATTGATGATGTGGATTGCATAGACAATTGCTTCTCCCTAGAATTTAAGCTCCATTTGCTTGGAGTGACGCCATACATTGAGCCATATCCATAATAACACTATTCTTCCATTTAGCTACTCCATTTTGTTGTGGAGTGTAGGGAACAATCCTTTGCTAAGAGATGCCATCGAGAATGAGAAATGTTTTGAAATAGTTGTTGGTATATTCTCCTCTACCATGAGTCATAATACACTTAATCCTTTTTTGGCTTTGATTTACCACTAATGATTTAAATTCCTTGAATTTCCCAAAAACTTCATCTTTGGATTCAATGGTGTATATCCAAAGGAAGTGGAAAAAATCATTAATGAAGGTGAGAAAACACTTATCTCCCCCAAGAGAACAAGTGGCCATAGGCCCACAATATCGCCATAAACCAACTCAAGAGGTTGAGAACCTTGCCTCACTTTTCTCTAGGAAAGGACTCTTGATGGTGTTTCCACAACACACACCCTTCACAGACACCACTAGGTGGTTCAATCTGTGGAAAATTATTAGCCATGTGTAGATGACTCATGTCACAAAGTCCCAATGTTGATGCCATAACATGCTGGTGTGGTTGGCATTGGTTACCATAGCAACAAATCCTTTCAGTTCTAAGGAAGGATTCTTCCCTAGCTTGCACATATGGTTAGATTCATCACAATATCTTGAGACATCCACTTTAAAACCATCAATCATGTCCTTTACAACCCATTGATTTGGGCAAAATTCCACCTTTTTGTTGGTGTGTGTGATGCGATAAATAGAAAGAAGATTCGGTCCAATTCTTGGAATATGAAGGACATCTTCCATTTGGTAGTGTTGATGATGACATCACCACATCTAGAAATTGGTAAGGTTGAGTTATCACCAACGACCACTTTCCTCTCCATTGTGCTGTTGTCACTAATCAAAGAGGAGGTATTGATGCTTGCTAGCTCCAGAATCAACAATCCATTCTTGTGGAGAGGACTACCATTAGGAAAAGTGCACACCCATATGTGCACTGTAAGGGAATGCAACAATATCATCATGAAGCCCCTTATCACAACATGTTTGTTTTGCAAACTCTTCAATCTTCTAAAGACGAGAAATGCAAGATTTTAAGGTACTCCCTTCTTTATGAAAAAAATTGTGTATGAGTTTTTTCTTCTTGGAAGACTTTGAGTTTTACCCCATAGTGATCTATAAATTGCCGTCGATATTCCACTGGAATAGTTCGTCACTACAAATCTTACAATATTTTGAAATCTTTTATTATGCAGCTTATTACTTTGGATCTCATATTTAATATTACTGGCGTAGCACCCAAAATTATGGAAATAATTGAAACCAAAATGAAAGAAACAAGCAAATGAACACACCATCCACAAAAATGAACACAAGATGTGACATGGGAAACCCAATATGGGAGAAAACCCAACGAAAAGGTGAGGCTTATACTCTGCTTTTTTTTTCTTAGTTATGAAATGCAAGTACAAAGAATGGGGCACTCACTATGGAGTTGCCATGGACATTGTGGCCTAAATGTATACAACAAAATCTTCTACCTCCTCTATTATTCTTCAATATCCCAGATGTTTTTGTTGATGTTTTAGTAGCATCAGACATGTACTTCCACGTGTGTGTGTCCAACACGTGGGAGTCGTCCTTAATGCCTCTTAGAACCTTAGGATATTCACTTTCTTAAGTGATTAATAAAGTGAATGTACTTTTGTAATAAAGTGAGTTTAATTTAATTAAATGCCTAAGTATTTGGCAATAGTAATTAAATTAAGTCCTAGCTGTTAGATCTAAAGTGAAGGTGAGATTTAATCTCAACCCTTGATCACTTTGGAGATCTAGGGTAAACTCAAGGTTATAAAGGGCAACCTATGTGAGAGGATGACACACACAGATACACATAGAGTGAGAGAGTGAACTTTCATTGATTGGGTGGAGAAGGACATTTATCCAAGTGTGCAGGGCAAGGACCGAGTAAGGAAGCAAAGGGGCAACAAGGGAGATAGTAGCCAATTAGCAAGATTGAAGGACTGATCTTGAGGTTTTTAGGGCTTGGCTATCTATTGTTTTGTATTCCTCAGGTGGGCCATTATCCCAGGAAGGGAGCCCAGATTAATAATAATAAATCTCACAGAACTGGTTTTTCCTCCGGGGTTTTTCTAGGGGTTATTTACTCGGAAATCTCTTGTGCAATGTGTATGGTTTCTGTTTTATTTTCTTTTGCTGTATGATTCATTAAATAACTCAATTGTTCTTTTATTCAATAAATCAGTTTTATTCGAAATTATTTGTCGGTGCTCGGTTACGAAAAATTAACATGGTATCGGAGCCCTGAACTTTGAGGGAAACTAGGTTGCACAGTTGATTATTATGCAATGTAGGAAAATTTTAAGTATTGCAAGCTGCAGGGAAATTTTTTAATCCATAAAAAAAGAGAGAGGCAGCCGTACAACGTACATCCGCACTGGTTGTTGAAGTGACTGTTGCAGAGTAACTTGTGGGCTGGAGCAACTGATGCTGGTGCAGAGGAGCTGCTGTAACAAAGGGGTGACAATCTTGAGTGGATTGACCACAGGCGGAGAAGCAGCCGACGACAGAGTATGAAGTGACAGAGTGGCTAAGTCGTGGACGCAGGCGTGGGCTGGTGATGATAGTCAGCGACAGGCTGCAGGGGACATGGGATAGAGTGCCGAGAAGGAGACAGGGTCGCGTGGGAAGGAGGTGACGACTGGGCCATGAGCTAGCGGCTGGGGTCGGGCGTACTGCAGCCATGGCAAAGGGGTCACGACAAGTAGTAGAGGGGGCAGGGGTTGAACCGCCGCTAGCAGCAAGCTAATCGCCGCAGCAGCAAGGCCACGCAATAGAGGATTCACGGGTTAGGTAGTTAGCAGCTGCCAGGATCGTCGACTTACCAGTTAGTTGATCAACAGGGCCACCAACAAGTTGAGATAGCCGCTGGGCAATGCCCAGAAGGGCTCGGGCAACAGTCAGCCATGGTCGCAAGAGTCCCAGGTAACAACAAAAAGCTTCGGGCAACAAGTCCGGTTAGCGAGCAAAAGATTTCGCGCAACATGTACTGAGCAGTAGGAAATTTTTTGGTTTTCGTGCCTGACGGGCTAAGCACATTTTTTTCATTGTTTTTTAGATAAGATCTTGGAGATGGGAGTGATTGAGTTGAGGTTTGAGGACCGGTTGGAGGGTGCCTCTAACTTTCTTTCATAGAAAGCGCAGATCATGTTTATCCCAAGGAAGAAGGGACTGTGGAGTCATGCAGAGAGACCGCACTGATCGGGTCGATAGATCCTGCAGAGTTGGCCAAGCAGGAGGCAAGGGAGGCCAAGGCAATGTGGATGATCTTAGATTCGGTGAGGGATTATCTTATACCTCACCCATCTGAGAAAAAGTCGACCAATGTGATGTTCTCGACCCTGGCAAATATGTTTCAGAGTAATAACGAGAACCAACAGATGGTATTGAGAGATTGACTCGGGAACACCATGATGTCCAAGACTGATTCAGTGACTAGTTATCTCACTAGGATCGCTCAGGTTCGTGATCAACTGGGGGCAGTCGGAGAGACTGTGACAGATGTGGAGTTAGTGAGGGTGGCCTTGAATGGTTTCACCAAGCCTTGGACTTAAATCATTAAAGGCATCTATTCTCGAGAGAAGCTTCCAGACTTCAGGCGATTGTGGGATGATTACATCTAGGAGGAAACTCAACAAGAGGCTTTGGGAGGCCCGCAAGAGGATGGTGATGTGGAGAACCTTGCACTTGCCTGTCAGGCAAAGAAGGGCAAGGGGAAGGTCAAGATGAACACAGGTGGATATTCATCTTCACAAGATGGCATAGGGAAGAACCTAAGTAAGGTCAAGTGTTTTCACTGTTATAAGAAGGGACACCATGCTTCATAGTGTCCAGAGAGGAAGATGGGTGAAAACAAGATGCAACCAAAGGTAGTTGCGTCGACAAAGGCTCAAGTGGATGAGTTTGCTAGAAAGTTTAAGCATGAACTCTTACTTGTTTCCCATCTTTCCTCAGACACCATATTAGCTGGTGCGTGATTGCTAGATAGCAGAGCCACATGTCATATGACAGGAGCACGAGAGCTGTTCGAGAGCTTAATAGAGTCAGAGTCAGACTTAGACGTACATGTGGAACTTGGTATGGGCACCAAGCATGCAGTAAAGGGATTTGGGACAGTGCCATTCCAGATGGAGTCAGGAGGTGTGTTGAGAGTGATGAATGTGCTATGGGTGCCAGAGCTTAGGATGAGTGTGCTCTCAAACTCAATGATTGAGAAGAAGGAATTTGACGTACTATTCCAGGATGGACAGACGTTGATCAAGCCTAGAAGATCTAGCTCAAACACAACAATGGTTTTTGGAGTTAGGGAGAGCAACTTGTATAGGCTAAAGGGCCAACCTATGCGAGCTATGGCAAGTAATAGAGTGGCAGAGAACAAGGAGCAGGTAGCTTCGAATGTTGAGCAGTTTAGAGGGAGTCAGCTTTCAGGTTCAGTTGGGAAGGAGCAACTTTTCAAGTCTGTCAAGGAGTCATGGTACGAGATGACCATGTAGGTTGCTCAAGAGTAAGAGGCTTCTAGGAGCATGATCAGAGGGAAGTCTTCGACGAAGGGTTCGAGCGAGATGGTAGGGATAACTTTCGTTTCAGAGGGAGAAGCTAATCAGGTGGATTGGAGAGCAGCCATGGTAGCAAATTTGATAGCAAAGGCAGAGCCACCTCCAGGTGGTAGAAGTACCTTCCTTGCTAAGAGGGAGTGTTGATGTTTTAGTAGCATCGACCAGGTACTTCCATGTGTGTTTGTGTCTAACACGTGGGAGTCGTCCTTAATGCTCTCTCAGAACCTCAAGAAATTCACTTTATTAAGTGATTAATAAAGTGAATGTACTTTTGTAATAAAGTGATTTTAATTTAATTAAATGCCTAAGTATTTGGCATTAATAATTAAATTAAGTCCTAGCCGTTAGATCTAAAGTGAAGGTGAGATTTAATCTCAGCCTTTGATCACTTAGGAGATCTAGGGTTTTGGATTTAGGGTAAACTCAAGGTTATAAAAGGAAACCTATGTGAGAGGATGACACATACATATACACACAGAGTGAGAGAGTAATCTCTCATTGATTGGGTGGAGAAGGGCATTCATCCAAGTGTGTAGGGAAGGGGTCGAGGAAAGGAGGGAAGGGGCAACAAGGGAGATAGCAGCCAACCAACAAGATCAAAGGACTGATCTTGAGGTTTGTATGGCATGGTTATCTGCTGTTTTGTATTCCTCAGGTGGGCCATTATCCCAAGAAGGGAGCCCAAATTAATAATAATAAATCTCATAGAACTGGTTATCTCTTCGAGGTTTTTCCAGGGGTTATTTACCCATAAATCTCTTGTGCAATGTGTATGGTTTCTGTTTTATTTGCTTTCGTTGTATGATTCATTAAATAACTCATCTGTGCTTTTATTCAATAAAACGGTTTTATTCAGAATTATTTGTTGATGTTGGGTTACAAAAAATTAACAGTTTTGCTCAATTGGAACAATAACAATACAAAAAGAATGAAACCCCTTCCTTTCCTAGCGGCCAAATATTTAACATACCCTGATAGCCGTCTAGAGTTGGGGTTAGGGTTTTTGCATGCCTCAATGCTCAATAAGTGTTAGGGTTTTGGACCTTCTAGAATCTTCTTGAAAGTCCACATGTGACTAGCCCCACATGTGTGAGTAATGGGGGCTGACGTGGCATCCACTTGGTACCATGGTGGTCAACAGGGTATGTCAACTTGCGAGAGGGATAACTTCCACATATGAACTCCGATTGAGGTGATTTTCACCCTATTGGGAAGCTTTTAGTGTGTAAAACAATGTTGAGGCATTGGGAGCAATGCCCATGATGTTTTGACCCCAAAAAGTGTTGTTTGATGCTTCAAACCGGCTTTGGAAGTTTTGGACCCCAAATCACCAAATTGGGACTTTCCCTTAAAATGGGCACAAAAAGCCAACTCTTCCAATGTTTCCACCTAGAAAGTACCAAGACATATGACAAATTATACAATGATCCATTTCGGATCATACCTCCCCATTTAGGGAGACTTTTGGTGCCCAAAAGATTTTACTGAATGTGGTGAGGAAAATTTTCCTCTACCTTCACCTTGGAGTACCATTTGGCCTTGCCTGGAAGTTTTCCTTTCAATACAACTTCTAGCCCTTGTCTGGTAGTTTTGGACTTCTTCTACCAACTCTGCTTGAGCTTCTGGTGCTAAGTCCTGTATGGTAGGTAGGAATTGCTCCTCAGTTTCCTAATCCAACATGGAAGGCTCATAGAGTTTCAAACTTTCCTGGGTCTATAGGCATTATCACCCACCTTCTCCAATACTTAAAAAAGACCATACCGCGGAGCCTTGATCTTCTTACCAGGACCCTGTAGCCTTTCTTTGTTTAGATGTAACCAAACTCTGTCTCCCACCTTGAATGTTTTCTCAGTTTTGTGCTGATCATGTCGAGCCTTTTGTACTTTTCCTATGTCTTATTCAAAGTCTCCTATACTTGCAAATAGATCTGCCTAATCTTTTAAACAATTTGTTTTACTTTCAATGCATCCCCTGTGATGTCTTTCGTCACTCCTTGCTGTCCATATACAAATACCCAAAGCAAGTTTCAAAAAGGGACTTGTCGGTACAAGTGTGGACCGCTCGATTATAAGAGTGTTGAATATAAATTAATTTCCATCCATGTCTTTGGATGCTTCTGATTGTAACCATTCATACGCTGAACCAATGTCTTATTGACTACTTTTGTCTGCCCATTTGTCTATGGAAGGTAAGTTGTAGATCTCTTTAACTTGGTGTCCATCTTCTCCCAAAGTGTAGTCCAAAAGACATAGAGAAATTTGGTATCCCTATCTGAGATGATGCTCCTTGGTATCCCAAAGTACACATGTTTGCTGCTTCTTATCCTTTGATGGCCTTTTTACAAAGCATATGAATGCATATCTTGCTGAACCTGTCAACTACCACAAACAAATTGTCATATCCCTTCCTAGTTGTTGGCAAACCACCCACAAAATCCATGGAGATGATATCCCAGGGTCTAGTGGGTACATGTAAGGGATAATATAAACTTTGCTTTTTGTTACTAGGCTTGTTGGTAAAACAAAGTATGCATCCTCTAATAAATCGAGCTACATCTTGCATTCTGGACCAATACCCATACCTTTGTAAGTTAGCAACTGATTTCCCAACACCAAAATGTCGTGCAACCTTGGAGGTGTGAGCCTCTTTGATAAGCTGCAATCTTTCACCTTTAGGAACATAGATCTTGTCTAGCTTGTAGAGCAACCCATTTTGGAGATATAGTCAGGTTTACTGTCACCTTCTTCTACACGAATTTAGCCTTGTAGCTACTAAAACACCTCTTTAGTCCTCATCTTTCGCGTATGCCTATTTATATGCATCATGGGTAAAAGGCTCCATGTGCATAAGAGTTCCCAAAGCCGTAATATTGGATGTGGGTGGTCTTGAAAGCATGTCTACCAACTTATTAGTGTTGCCCTTATTATATTTGATGACTAGATGAAACTGCTGCAAAAACCCCATCCACTTGTAGTGTTTGGTTTGTTGAAGCTTACTATGGGCTTGCAAACATTGTAGTGGCTGGTGATCAGTGTGGATAATGGTTTCCTTGCCCATCGGATAGTGATTCCACTTCCTAATAGCTTGAACGAGGGCGTAGAGTTATTTATTGTACATAGGGTGGTTTAGGACTCCGTGAAACATTTCAGAACAATAGCATATCGATTTACCTTCCTGCATCAAGACCATAGAAAATCCACTTGCATTCTCCACTTCGAAATGTTTCTACAAATTAGGCAATGCAAGGATTGTTGCTTGACTGATATTCCGTTTCAGCTCATCGAAAGCTTCTGTTGATTCTTCCCCCACTAGAAACTCTTACCATTGGCTATTATGGTAGGAAGTGGCATAGCTAGTAAAAAAGGATGCTATAAACTTCCATAGATACTGCGTTGCTCCAACAAAGCTCCTAACTTTAGTAACATTAGAAGGAATTGGTCACTTGAGAATGACCTCCATCTTTGTGGGATCTATCTTGAGTTCCCCTCCACCAATCACATACCCCAAACACACCAATCACTGTTGAGAAAATTCGCATTTCTTAAGGTTAGCCAATAGTTGATGCCTTTTCGGAGTCTCCAACACTTGCATGAGATGTGAGATATGCTCTTCCCAAGTAGAGCTATAAATCAATATATCATTTAAGTACACTATCACAAATGACTCTAGAAAGGGATGCAATACATTATTCATCAAACACATAAATGTAATTGGTGCATTACATAAACCAAAAGGCATTACCGACCATTCATATAGATCTTGCCTTGTTTTGAAGGTAGTCTTTCAAGTGTCTACTTCTTTAAATTGTACCTAGTGGTATCTTGATTTGAGATATAACTTGGTGAAGTACTTGGCATGCTGCAATTGATCTAACCAATCATTGATCCTGGGTTGAGGTTACTGATTCTTGAAGGCGATCTTGTTCAAAGCTCTATAGTCGATACACATTTTCCAAGTCCCATCCTTCTTGGGTACAATGTGTTGACTTTTCAATAAGCTAGGTTAAGCATGAAGTTCATTCCATTTTATCATTTAACTTAACCATAGACAATAATGTTGCAGCAACCAAGATCACAAGAAGAAACACCATGCACAAGAACACAAGAAGTATCCTGGGAAACCCTTCTCAACAAGGGAAGAAAACCCAGCCAAATCCTTTGCTATATTTTTCAAGAGAAATACCTTCACCACCAAGAAAGACCTAGCACACAAGAGGATGCTCAAACCCTAGAAGACTAGTGCCCAAGAGAGGTGCGCACCTTTTCGCAAGTAGGATGTACTTGCTGAAATTTCCAAATTCACATGAAGGATATGTTTCCACAATGGGGATTTTACTTTTACTTATACTAACCTAAACCTGTCAACTGAATTGTCTATTGGCTCAACAGGGTCGACTTCTCTAAGTCACATTATGATTATTATTATTAATATAATTAATATTAACCAGATTAATTATCTTTTACATTTATTATTAATCACATTAAGGTGGGGTTGACCTGTACCCCTTACATAACAATTAGGGTTACAGGCAGGTCTGACTCTTGAACAATATATAGCAAAGGATCTGATACACCCACTAGTGCTCATCCACTAGGGGCACATCCATAGGGATGTCATATCTTTGGTTCACTGCATTACACAGAAGAACCAGAGCTTCACATGTTCACCTGTGCTCGTCCACAGGCATGTCCACTCTACAGATCTTCATTCCCACTGCCTCACACAGGAGAATCATCTGGAGTCTTCTCGTCAACTCTGCTGCTCAGAGGAGGCTAATACATCATCTTCATTTCTGTTCAGATGACTATGCACCCAACACTTTAGGATTTCACATGTTCACCTTGTGCTTAGCCCCTGACACGTCTAACTCAACAGATCGCCTTTCCCACTGGATAATCATCTAGAGTTCTTCTCAACTCTCTGAATGGAGGAGGTCATCTCTACGTTCCTAGCTCTGTCTCAGGAAGGAACCACGTACCCTTCTTAGGGGCTTTCTCTTAGGTTTGTAAGCTGAGAGAAAGACTCACATAGCTGCAATGATCCACACCTCACATGTTTGTAAGCTGGAGAATGTCTCATATAGTTGCATTCATCAACACTCCCTCTCAACTAGGGAGGCATTCTTTATTATGCCAAGTCTCACACGGATGTATTTTGAATTTTGTCTTGGCTGGAGTTATCGACACTCCCTCTCAACTAGGGAGCCATTCTTCATGAAGTTAATTTGGTGAAGATATCTGCAATCTGCTCATGTGTAGGAAGGTACTGCATGTGTACGATTTTCCTCTGCATCATATCTCTGATATAAGGATATTTCATCTCATCGTATTTCGATTCATCAGGAAACACTGGGTTCTTAAGGAGCTTTACTCACGGCTCTTGGTTATCATCATAGGATCCATCTCATGGTCAAGTAAATTTGTCAGAAGCTTGTGAAGCCAAATTGCTTCGCACACTCGATGCTATATACTCTGCCTCAGTGGTACTCAAGGCTACAGAGTTTTGTTTCCTGCTGCATTAGGAAACCATGGAAAACTTCACGATAGAACATCATCCGGATGTGCTTTTTCGGTTCACTGTACTTTTTGCTCGATCTGAATGGACATATCCTGCAAACTCAAGTTCATACTGGAGGCATATCTCAGGCCATATCCAACTGTGCCTCGTATATATCTCAATACATGTTTTGCTGTTGTCTAGTGAGTCTGTCTCGGTTGACTTATGAAATGACTAGGCACATTCACTGCATGGCATGAATAAAGTCTGGTGTTAATCATATGCAATAGTGATCCAATCAATTGTGGATCAGTCTCGTCTGAATCATCATCAATCTTCTTCTTTAAATCCATCACGGTGGATTTTGCATTCTGTCATACTGAACTTCTTTAATATTTTCACTGTATATTTTCCTTGACTCAGGAAAATATTATCGGTCCTCTGTCATACTTCTTGTCCCAATAAGTAGTGCATCATACTCAGATTCTTCATCTTGAATTCAGATGTCAAGGATTACTTGCATCCAACGACAACGCTTTCTGAATAAGTCATCAAGATCAGGCTCTTGTCATCAACACTATAGTGATATAGGTTTGGATCAACAACACTCTTGCTGAAATCCAAACTCATCAAGAATCTATCTATCTGATATAGTTTCCAACTCATGGATGGTAGTACGGATGAAAGTGTATCGGGTTCACTGGGTGAAGTGTCTCATCATAGACAACTCCCTCTGTTTATGATAAACTTCTGGCTATAGATCTCATTTTGTATTTCTCGACACTTCCATCAGCTACATGCTTGATCTTATAGATCCACTTGGAAGTTACCACAAACTTCCCTTTTGGTTCCTAAATAATATCTTATACATCATTCTTTAAGATATACTGGTATTCTTTTATCATGGCATCTTGCCATACCCGTTCTCTTGTTGCTTCTCTAAGACAAGGAGGCTCAACATCAATGAAGTGGCTCATGATTGAAGGATAGCTTGAAAATCTCTTTCGCTTTCTCGGGGTGTGCCTTGAGAGGCTTGTATGTTTCTTTGCCTCTTATGCCCTACTGCAATATCTCTGAACATATCAACTGGAGAAACTGGATCAACTGGAATAATGTCCATCTCCCTCTGGACTGTTGAAGGGGGAGAAGGTATTGTTTCACTGTCAATCTCCATCTAAGATTCTCTGGGTCTTTGAAAGACTATGTTTTTGCTTATCTCAATCTGTCTCTGACTAGGGATGTCGATCTGGAATGTTTTTGAAGATTTACTGTATACTTTCTTTCTAAAGGATCTAGTTTGGACTTCTTCTCTTTGGGTACATGATGTTGAGATTTGGGTCCCCATGTGCTTATGAGTCTCTAAGCACAAAGGGGGAAGACTATTACCCTTGTACTTTACTTTATGATTCTAATTTCACTTTGACTTAGGAGTTTTAAGTCAAAAGTGAAATATGTCACTTAAGTCATAAAGTGACAATT
>SNQJ01S0037531.1:2242-21025 GCA_010110895.2 Picea sitchensis | reverse complement strand
TCTCAACTCTCTGAATGGAGGAGGTCATCTCTACGTTCCTAGCTCTGTCTCAGGCAGGAACCACGTACCCTTCTTAGGGGCTTTCTCTCAGGTTTGTAAGCTGAGAGAAAGACTCACATAGTTGCAATGATCCACACCTCACAGGTTTGTAAGCAGGAGAATGTCTCACATAGCTGCATTCATCAACACGATGATAGGTGACCCACAAGGTGAGGTGCTGGTTGAATTACTCCTTGCTCCAACAATTGTTGCAACTGTTTCTTCACTTCATTTGCTTCTAGGACAGACTGTCTATACAATCCAATATTTGGTAATGGGGAGTTAGGTAACAAATGTATCTCATGTTGCAATTCCCTCTTAGGTGGTAGCCCTTTAGGCTCTTGAAAGTTGAAACATCTCTGTATACTTGCAACAACTCCAATTGATGTTTCCTCTCTTTGGTACATCGCTCCAGAGATGCCTTTACTTTTACTGATTCATCACTTGGTTGATTCTCTTTTAAGAAAAGCAATACAAACTTCCTACTTAAACTGATAAATTTCTTGGCTTGGTTAGCACCTACTAGAGAGGTCTTGGATTTACCTTTGTGTGCATTGATGATTAAAGACTTTCCATCCTTAATCAAGTGGTACTGGTTTGCTCTCCTCAAGAAGATTGCATCCCTCATATACATTTAGGGGCTTCCAAACACCACACCACACACATCAAGTGGTACTAAATCTACCTCCACTTCATCAATTAAGTTTGCACTTATTATAGATTTCATCTTATACTATTTAGTGACCTTGAGCTTTGCATTTTTATTTACCCACCCCAATGGATATGGGTTAGGATGATCATGAATTTCCAATCCAAGTTTGTTGACCAAATCTTCTGCTATGAGGTTGGATTGTGAACCAGAATCTAATAGAGCATCCACCTTTGTTTTCTTGACCCAGATCTTAATATGGAAGAGTTTAATCATCTCCTTCTCTTCCTTGTGATGAAAGATACTCATGTTCACCTCCTTCTGCATTGTATGCAGGCAATCTTTTTATTTTCGGAGCTCCTCTATACTTTGTTGCTTGAATCCATGGCTAGTAGTTCTTCTTCTTAGCATCCTTCTTATGGTTCTTTGGATTCGACTTTGGATGTAACTTCTAACACTTATCTTTGGTGTGACCATTGATATTACAATGGTTGCAGTGGTTGTTTGGATCCTTGCACTAATGTGTAGTGGTTGTTGTCTTCTTGTCCTTTCCTTCCCACTTCTTCTTCCCCTCCTTGAAAGCATCTTGGTGGTCTTTCTGTTTGGAACCATTTGGTTGTCCCTTAGTATTGCCTATATTCTTCAGGTACTGTGCTTACACACATGCCTCATCAACCGTTGTAAGTTTAAAGAGCATCACTTGCTTCTGTAAATGACCGTGTAGACCCCCAAATAATTGAGGAGTATGTGTGGGTTCTTGGGATATATGCCCAACATAATCGACATTTTTTGAACTTGGTGGTGTACTCTTGCACACTCTGCCCTTGCCTTTGTCTGAAGTGATGCCAACAGATCCACTGGTCCTCTACATACCCAATAGGGTAGAACTAGAACTTGATGAAGATTTTAAACATCTCCCACTTAGTTATTGCGGGCTCACCCTCTAGCCTAAGTGTCTCTGCGTGACTTTCCCACCAAGTTAGGGCATGGCCTTCTAATTTTAGTCGGGCAAATGAAATCCTTTGCTCTTCTCCTATGTTATGGACAATGAAATAAACATGTGATTGTTGCAACTAGTGATTCAACTTAATAGCATCAATCTCACCTTGGTAGGGTTTGATCTCCACTTTTTCTTCCATTTTAAATAGAATTTGAGAATAAGTGATGGCATTGGAACTTGGTTGCTCTTTATTAGACTCTTTATTCAGCTCCTTTTTTGGGTCTTCATTATCTGCCAATCTCCTGTTGATCCAACTTCTGAGTCAGAGTTACCAACCTCTAAACTTGTTCTCTAGAGCTGTTGTGACAAGGGCCATGTTGGGAGAGATATCAGTGACTTGTTCTTCCAGCTTTGAAAATCTCTCCTCTACCTCATCCAGAGGGTTGTTAAGATTGGACTCATCCTCCATGGTAGGGTTCTGAGACTTCCTTCTTAAGCCAATTCCTAGATCCTGCAACTTCACATGAAACCGCAAAGAAAACTGCTCTGATACCGATATGATCTGTACACTGTTGTGGATATTCCATTGGAACAGTTTGTCACAACAGATTTTACAATATTTTGAAATCTTTTATTATGCAATTTATTACCTTAGATCTCAGATTTAATATTACTAGTGTAGCACTCAAAATTCTGGAAATAACTGAAGCTGAAATGAAAGAAACAAGCTAATGAACACACCATCTACACAAATGAACACAAGATGTGACCTGGGAAACCCAATACAGGAGAAAACTGTTGGAAAACTTTCAGTGTATAGAACAGAGACGAGGGGTTGGGAGCTATGCTTGCAAAGTTTTGACCCCAAAAGGTGCCTTTGGTTGCCTCAAACTGACTCTGGAAGTTTCTGGACCCCAAATCACCACACTAGGACCTACCCCTAAAATGGGCCCTGCAAACCAATTCGTCCAATGTTTCCACCTAGAAGATGTATTCCAGATCACATAGCCTTCTCCAACTCATTTGTCGTGGGTGTAGAGAAAGCTTTTGAATGAGCTTGATCTTGGGGGGTAATTCTCCCATATTCCTCAATGGGACTTGACGCTGGATAAAATTAGAGAAAACCTCTTCAAGAGACCCCAAAAAGTGCCTTTGGTTGCCTCAAACTGACTCTGGAAGTTTCTGGACCCCAAATCACCACACTGGGACCTACCCCTAAAATGGGCCCTGCAAACCAATTCGTCCAATGTTTCCACCTAGAAACTACCAAGATCTATTCCAGATCACATAGCCTTCTCCAACTCATTCGTCGTGGGTGTAGAGAAAGCTTTTGAATGAGCTTGATCTTGGGGGGTAATTCTCCCATATTCCTCAATGGGACTTGACGCTGGATAAAATTAGAGAAAACCTCTTCAAGAGAGAGGATCTTGTAATTCTTCATAAATAGAGGAGTACTATAAATATGATGGCAAAGGATATGAACACCAGAGAGATTATTTACAACAATACTTACTCTAAATCTGATTTTGTCTTTCCACCTGAAGTAATGATATCAGCCTTCGGGTTTTTAAACCTCGCAATATAATCCTCAATACTATCAAAGTCACCCATCTTGAGATTAGAAAGCTTAGTTTTATGAGTATGCTTACCTGATTTGTATTCACCGTTCCAAACAGTATGTTGAAGGTATCCTAGATTTCTTTGACACTTTCGTTGTCCTTGGTGGGATGAATCAGATGTGGCAGAATCGTTAGCATTTTAACAGCGGATCTAATAACATTCTAGAGTTTTATTTGCCAAGAGAGTTTCTCCAGTTAAAAGTTACGTGTCTCAGAGATTCACCGTTCATGCTCTGTTGCTGGGTTTATTTTCTGTGTCTGCATTTCTCTCTTTAATTTTTGTCTTTTGTGGTTTTCTGCCTTTCTATTCTTTAGCAGCAGCCGAGTACCTGACAGTGGCTGTTGTCGCTCTGTTCTGCCTGGGATGACAGATAATAAATGGTTCTGAAGATTGAAATGATGAAGACAAGGCAGTCAAATGGTTTAAGAATTCTATATGATCTAAATTTAGCATGTATAGCAAAGTGAGAAAACGGCTCCTAAATATGTTTGCCAGACGTGCTTTTTTTCAATATTACTCTCTAGCTTCATTAGCATCCTGGCTTCTGTGTTATCTTATTCCTTTGGTTATCATGTATCAGGGTCAGGATCTTGCAATTGCAAATGTTGGAGATTCTCGGGCGATTTTGGGAACAATGTCTGATGATAACAGGTTGATGGCCGTTCAGTTGACTGTTGATTTAAAGCCAAATCTACCTAGTAAGCTTTTTACTGTTTTCTATCTACAACCAATGTATTTTTCAGGTGTCTTGGTGCTAAAAAAGTAGGTTTGCAATATTTTTATTTCCTGCTTTATGCATCTGTAATTTGAAGTTCATGAACTTGCTGATTAGCATTTCATGAAGTTTTGCTTTCAGAGTGTAACAAGATCAGGATGATGAACTTAGAAGGAATTTATACTGTCGTTGCTGAATTAGGGAAGGGAGTGTAATCTTTCTAACCTTTTAATGCATTTGAAGATGCAGGATGATGGTTCTCTAAATTTGGAATACAGACTTTTATTGCTTTCTAGATATATATGGAATATTGCATTTTACATGGCCAGCTGAGATTACGTGCCTTGGTTTCAGAGGAGGAAGAACGGATAAGGCAGTGTGGAGGTCGAGTATTTTCTTTAGAAGATGAACCCGAGGTTCACAGAGTTTGGTTACCGGATGATGACTCCCCAGGTCTTGCTATGGCTCGAGCCTTCGGAGATCTCTGCCTGAAAGACTTCGGAGTCATTGCTGTTCCAGAAGTCACATACAGACGTCTAACAAATAGAGACCAATTTATTGTGCTAGCAACTGACGGGGTAAAATGCCTTAACTTTGCACTGTCATTTTTGTCAAAGTCTGCTGTTTTTTACTCACTTTAAAGTTTAGATTACTACTGCATTATGTGTTCACTTTGATTGGATCTTTTGTTAAAATTAGTAGAGTGTTGTGAAATGGCACAGGTTTGGGATGTTCTGTCAAACCAAGAAGTTGTTAGCATCGTTTCTTCTGCACCTTCTAGGGTAACTGCAGCAAAAGTGGTTGTCGAGACAGCTGTTCGTGCATGGAAGCGTAAATTCCCAACCTCGAGGGCCGATGACTGTGCTGCTGTATGCTTGTATGTCGACTCAGAATCTTTCGTCTCTCTTGCAAATGACAACTCTGACGATTTAACACTAAAAGATGTAAATGTTAAAGAAATACAAGAGGTATGTAATGCTTCTAAAAACAATGCTGAATCTATTGCTACAAGTACTAACAATACCGATTCACAAAAGCAATCTGAAAACCTATCAGAAGAAGACAGGCATGATGGCAAAGATGCCCCTCGGAGCCTTGGTGAATGTATTGCTACAGACGAATGGTCTGCTCTGGATGGTCTGACCAGAGTGAATTCTCTTTTAAGCTTGCCCAGATTTATGATGGGGTACAGGAAAGATGATGGATCAAAAAGGAGGCGGCGGCGGCTCTGTTGAATTGAGGAATACTGCTGGTAAAATTGAACGTAACTTTCTACAAATATCACATTGTGGAGGCTCAAGGGATTGTACATTGTTGTTTTATGTAAAATCCTTCTTGCCATGCTTTGAAATTTTATGGAACTAAGAATAAGGCTTCTCATAACGAAACCAAGCTTTGAAATTATGAAAGGCAGCAGGTCATTTTGTACATTCTCACATCTCAATGAACTCAGACCCGCTTCTGGTGAGTCCCAGACCTTGGCTCTCTGGATCTACTGACTTCCTTTATTTTGAGAGCTCTCTGGATCTACTGACTTCCTTTATTTTGAGAAAAATGCAGATACTGGTGCAGAATATTAGGCTTCGGTTATTAATCATTGGATGAATCAAAGAAAAAAACAAGCACTACTAGTATAGATCCAAATGGCTTGCCACACTAAGTTCAAGCCTTGTCTTGCCTTTAGTTTCTTCCTCTTTCTCTCTTAAGTTTTGCAGAAAACCCTTCACTCATTCCTTTCTATTATAAATGTTGGGGAAGGAGTTTATATCAAAGACATCCACAATTAGGGCCCAAACTTGTTGAGTCTAGTCATAGAACACACATAAGTTTATGTAGTGAAAAAATGCTGCCAAATCTCCTTCAATTAATTATAAACCTAAGTTGTCGAGCTGAGATTTAGTGGTGGATAACTTCATAAAGAACTTTAATTGTGATGTTCGTGTTGTTCTTTCCACCCCAACGGTTTTTCCTAGAAGTACTCGATCCTTTATTGCAAGTACTCGCCAAATCGCTATTCTAAAATGGATTGGCATCAGGGAGAATTTTTTTCTGCTGCTAAGTGAAGTTTGGGTTAATCGAGTACCTAACCTTAAGCAAAAGTTTGGGTTAGTTTCATTTAGTCAAATTCAAGTTCTTGTGGGTTAATTTAGTTATATGTAGATTTATATTAATTTCAAATTCCTTAACATTAGGAAGGGATTAATTTTTTAGAGGTTGTAATCTCATTCAACTCCGCAGAACTTACAACTTATGGAGATAGAGATATGTAAAAATACAATTTTGATTATTGTTAATATATATATATACATTTTGTAACTATATTTTTATGTAGAAATCATATATATAGTATTTCTATTTATATGTAAATATAATATCTCTCTTTTTGTCTCTCTGTACAGTAGTTTTTATATTATGTTTATATATCATAATCTAGCTTTCATATGTATATAGATATTTAATCAATTGGGTGTAGCTAGAGTTCCTAAGAGGAAAGTTGTTATTCTCTTCAACTGGGGTTCAAATTCCACTCTGTGACATGCTTGTTCTCTTCATGAGCCAATTCTTGATTGTTGACATGACATTATAATGTATAAAAATATTTTTATTTTTGTTTTATAACATAAAATATTTACTATTATTATTTGTTATAAGTGTTATATTTTTTTTCTTAAAAACTACAAACTACATATATGATGATGTAAGAATTATCCACATGAAATAACATCCCCTCTACCATACCATATTGGGCTCTATAAATGTCGTTTGAGACAATGAGGTTGACTTGGTTTGATCAAGTCAAGCTTGTGGAGGGGTAAACATTATGCACCCATCAACAGACTAACAAATATTGTATAAGTTAGGATATGTTTTTCATATTCGAGGTGATATATCCTAGCATATACAATGTCATCAACAGACTAACAAATACTGTATAAGTTAGGATATGTTTTTCATATTCGAGGTGATATATCCTATCATATACAATGTCATCAACAGACTAACAAATATTGTATAAGTTAGAATATGTTTTTCATATTCGAGGTGATATATCCTAGCATATACAATGTTTATTAGTGTGCTGTTGGGTGCTTAGTCCTTGTTAAAGTGTATATATCTCCAAATTGGCCAAGGTATATGCTCATTTTTTCTTTGAATTTTTCATGATGCATGGTAAATTCTTGACTCTACTACCTAGTCTAGCCAAGTGTGGGAAGTATGCTTTATTGTGAAATGTATGCACTGAGCCATGTGTGGGAACTATGCTTTATTAGGAAAGGTGTGTACTAGATGGAGTGTGGAGATTGCTTGCTTCAACTTAAAATTGTTCATGATCTTAGACCATCTCCTAACCATTGTCCTTTTAGAAGAGACAAGTATTAGCCCAACTTGAACCTTTAGGATGAACTCTAACTTGGTTGAGTTCGTGGTTTATGAGGATTATCTCACAAAATTTGGTTATGCTAGGGTTCCAACTAAAAGGGGAGGGTTTTAGGGTTCCTCTATATTTTCTTAAACATTGATGTTGTATCTAGATTAGTTACAATTAGGACTAGCCAATGACAAGTCACTGTTGTTTATATTGTCATGTCCATGTCATCTTTCATACAAAAGATTGGAGTTAAAAAGTGGAGAAACTCAACTTTTTTGGTAAGCTTTTTCTTTTTTTATGAGGTAAAGTTCTATTTCGATCCACTCATTTTTTGAAATTATAAGAATCTTGGTCTTCTTAAAATGGGCTAAAACTCCTATAGGCAAAGATCCATGGTCAAAGTTCTCATCAATAAGATGAGATTATAACTTCTGGCAAAATTCTGGAGTAAGTTAAAAAGTGGACAAACTCAACCATTTTTCTATCGAAATTCTTGTCCAAATCCGGTGATGTGAAGAAACTCACCAATTTTCCATTGAAATTAGATGAGAATTTCAATGGTAGAATGGTTGAGTTTGTCCACTTCACTAAATTTGGACAAGAATTTCAATAGAAATGTGGTTGAGTTTGCCCGCTTTATAACTTTGGAATTTTGTTAGTTTGTCCTCTTCACTAGATTTGGACAAGAACTTCTACAGAAAAATGGTTGAATTTGCACATTTTTCAACTTTGAAATTTTGCCAGAAGTTATAGTTCCATATGATTGATGGGAACTTTGGTCATAGAATTTTTCTTTAAGGGTTTAGCCCATTGTAAGAAGACAACCCAGATTATCAGAATTTCAAAAAAATTGTAAGAAGAAGAGACCCAGATTGTCAAAATTTCAAAAAAAATGAGTAGATCAAGGTGAACTTTGCCTAGTCGAAAAAGATTAACTGATGGGAAAACTTGAGTTTGTCCAGTTTTTATTTCACTGTGTTGTTATATAGTTTAGTCAACTACTAGTTAAATTAGTTGAATTACCCATATGATAACTCTATACATGGGTTTTCAAATATATCCATTAGTTTGGTCAACAACTAATGTAACTAATGATGTGTTGTTATATAGTTTAGTCAACTACTAGTTGAATTAACCATATGATAACTCTGTACATGGGTTTTCAAATATATCCATTAGTTTGGTCAACAACTAACGTAACTAATGATATGATGAATATGTGCAAGCGCCTTCAAACATATACAAGATTTTTCAAGGAGCTTGAAGTTCAGAAATTTATTGTCAAGTAATAGTGTTTCTGATACTCTCGGTGCTTGAGGATGAATTAATAAGCGATAATTTTGGTTTATATATCGCTATTGGTTATAATAATAAAAATAATCTAAATAAGGTTATAGTCTAGTTAGACGTCAAAGCGACCTCCAAGAAGCAAAAGCAAATGTTACAAGTGAAAAATAAATTGGACACTTTAATACCCCGCATCCAACAAAAATTAATAAAAACAAATTTCATATTCACATTTTTTTAAGTACTTGGCTAATTGTGTTAGTTCCTTTATAAAAGCAAATTTTATACTCACATTTATAAAGTACTTGGCTAATTGTGTTAGTTCCTTTATYTCCATCCTCATCTGATCCACATTTCTAAAGTACTTGGCTAATTGTGTTAGTTCCTTTATCTTCATCCTCATCTGATCCAATCTTGGTAGATATGAAGAAATTTTGATGATCGATGTGACTAAAGTCCTCATTCAATCCAATCKTGGTGGATATGAATAAACTTTGATGGTTGAACCCCATCCCAATAAATATTACTAAAATTAATAAAATCTGATAGCGAATTAAAAAGCTTGGGGAATAAATTCAAAAAAGAGATGTTGATCTTGGTAGATATGAATAAATTTTGATAGTTGAACCCCATCCCAATAAATATTAATAAAATTAATAACATTTGATAATAAATTAAAAAGCTTGGATAATAAATCCTTAACAAAAAAGAAATGTTGATTTGGTAAACATTACATAGTGATTCCTTTGGAAAAAAATAAGCAATGTGGCTTGGAGGTTCAAACTTCGTGCACATTATATTTCCGAGGTTCAAACTTCGCATGGAGATGGAGTGTACATTAAAGTTTAAGAGACTTATAAAGTGACCATTGAGATGATTTGAGAAAATATTGTCCATTATTAGTAGCAGGAACTATAGGAATCGACTTGTCGTTTTTTGTTTTTCATTAATATTGATTTACAAAATATGAACCAATCACATGATATTATTTATTCTGCATTTTCTTTGGATGTCCTAAGTTTTATTTCATTCTATTTCAAGGATGCTTTATTACAACAAATCAAATACTTTGTCATTATTTGGCCCCATCTTGAGGCGATATAAATGTTCACTTAAATTTTTGGCGGAATCCTCGCCTTTGGTCTAGGGGTAGAAAAATTCATTTCGTGTTAGTATTTAGATGTGCAAAGTAATGCCACTATTTAACATTAACAACCTTAAATGCTATTACATTTAGATTGGGCTATATTATAGGTAGCTATGCCATTTCATAACATTTATTGCTATGTTATTGAAACTAACATCTTGGTTGTTCAGATAAAGTGCATACAAAGCACTATCAATATTGTGAAATGATGCTATTTACAAAAGCAAACAAAAAATTAATCAAGTAGAGGTCGAACTTCGTCGGGGGGCACCAATGATATATAAGGAAAACTCTTTTCGTTCATCACAATTAGTTAATGTACATTCCTAGTTAATGTGACCAAATTTTGTTTTTCTAAAGCCAAAAGAATCAAAGGTTCATCTTCCCACGCATCTTTTTTGTTTTTAATATATTTATGTTGCATCTAGTTTCACTTTCTAATTTGATCACACCATCAGTGTTAGGGGAAACAACATCCTCGAGTATATCCCTTCGTATCATCGAGTACAACATTCATTCGGCCCTGGTCTCCTAGACCATTGCAGAGTCATTGCAAGGAGACAATATATCTTGGGATTCGATAGTGGTAGTTATAAGGAGACCACATTTCGATTGGAGTTATAAGATATTAAGCAAATCTTTTCAATACTTAGATCCCTTGTCGTTTGAGCACACACAAACACTGAGCAATACATAATGTCAAATGATTTGTGTACTAATAAAGAAGCTATTGACATCATTCTAGACAAGCAGAAACCGTTTCACTTAGATGACTTTGCATATGCCTTAACACTGCCTATTCTATGCTCTTCAAGTCTTGATCCATTTTGAATACACTTCAATATAATTAAGATAGGAACAATACAATATAACAAAACCTATTTGGATAGACAAGACAAAGAAGCAATATTATTTTATCAAAATGAATTGCATATAGATTCATTGATGGGAATGCACAATGTCAATGATTGAAATGTTTATCTTGAATGAATGTCAAAATCAACCTTGATAATTACATCTCAAAATCAACCTCAATGATTATATGGCTAGACAAAAGAAGATGATAGGGAAACATCTTTTGTATTCATTCGCTATCAAATTGGCTAAAAATATTGATAAGAATTTGGTCAAAGACAAAAATGAAAGTTTATTTGCATTTCAATTTGAATCTATGTATAGATACATATGAAATTGTTTTTAATGACGAGAATCCATTTGTTAGACATTTCGAACCAATCTTATGCAGAAGAAAAGTTTGCAGAACATTGGATCATGGAAAAACAGATAAGCCATATACAAAATTTTAATGGAAACAAATACAAGACAAGATCATGGAAAATAAACTTCATTGAATTTTTGGATTTAAGAGTATTTACGATGAAAGTACTTTTGAAATAATTTGTTATTTAAAACAAAATGAATATGATATCGCTTGCCTATGATGCATAGTTGCCTAGAGTTTTTGCAATGTAGTAATTGTTGATTTTTCAATAGACAAGGTTTAAGCATGAAGTTCATTCCATTTTAGCATTTTAGTTAAACCATAACCAATTATGTTGCAACAACCAAGATCACAAGAAGAAACACCATGCACAAGTACACAAGAAGTATCCTGGGAAACCTTTCTCAACAAGGGAAGCTATATTCTTCAAGAGAAAGACCTTCACCACCAAGAAAAACCTAGCACACAAGAGGGTGCTTGCAAACCCTAGAAGACTAGTGCCCAAGAGAGGTGCACACTTTTCCCAAGAAGTCGTACTTGCTGAAATTTCCAAACTCACACAAAATATATATTTCCTCAATGGGGAATTTACCTTTACTTATATTAGACTTGACCTGTCAACATAAGTGTCTGTTGGCACAACAAGGTCGACCTCTCTATCTCATAATATAATTAATATTAACCAGATTAATTATCTTTTATATTAATTATCAGTTACATTAAGGTGGGGCTGACTTGTACCCTTTACATTACAATTAAGGTTACAGGCAGGTCGGACTCTTGAACAATATAACAAGGGATTTTATACACCCACTAGTGCTCATCCACTAGGGGCACATCCATAGGGATGTCCATCTTTGGCTCACTACATTACATAGAAGAACCACTTCTTCACTAGTGCTCAACCCCACTAGAATCATGTTCCCCTGTGCTCGTCCACAGACACGTCCACTCAACATATCTTCTTTCCCACTGCATTACACATGAGAGTCATTTGGAGTTTCTCATCAACTCTCTGCTCAGAGGACGTTAATACATCATCTTCATTTCTGTCTCATGACGATGCACCCAACACTTTGGGATTTCACACGTTCACCTTGTGCTCAACCACATGCACATCTAACTCTGCAGATCTCCTTTCTCACCGCGTTACATAGGAGAATCATCTGGAGTTCTTCTCAGCTCTCTGTAAGGAGGAGGCCATCTCTACGTTCCAACTCTGTCTCAGATAGGAACCATAGACCCCTCTCAGGGGCTCTCTCTCAGGTTTTGTGTCCTGGAGAATGTTTCACGTAGCTGTAATCATCAACACTCCCTCTTAGCTAGGGATGCATTCTTCACCAAGCTAATTTTGGTAAAGATATCTGCAATATGCTCATGTGTAGGAAGGTACTGCATGTGTACTATTTTCCTTTGCATCATGTCTGTGATATAGAGATATTTTATCTCAACGTGTTTCGATCTATCATGAAACACTGGGTTCTCAAAGAGCTTTACACACAACTATGGTTATCATCATAGAATCCATCTCATGATCAAGTAAGTTTGTCGGAAGCTTATGAAGCCGCACTGCTTTGTACACTCAATGATATATACTCTGCATTTGTGGTTTTCAAGGCCACAAAGCTTTGTTTCCTACTGCACCAGGAACGATGACAACCTTCACGATAAAACAACTACTGAATGTTCTTTTCTGGTCCACTGTACTTTCTGCTTAATCTTTATTGGCATACCCTGCAAACTCAAGTTCACATTGGAGGCATATCTCAGGCCATATAAAACTGTACCTTGTATATATCTCAATACATGCTTTACTGCTATCCAGTGAGTCTGTCTTGGTTGACTCATGGATTGACTAAGCATATTCACTGCATAGCATGAATCAGGTCTGGTGTTAACCATATACATCAATGATCCAATCAGCGGTGGATCAATCTTGTTTGGATTATCATCATTCACTTTCTTCAAATCCATCACGGTGGTTTTGCATTCTGTCATACTGAACTTCTTTAATATTCCCACTGTATGTTTTCCTTGACTCAGGAAAAGTCTCATCGGTCCTTTGTCATACTTCTTGTCTCAAGAAGTAGTGTATCATACTCAGATCCTTCATCTCGAAGTCAAAAGTCAAAGCTTATTTGTATCCAACAACAAGACTTTCTGAATAAGTCATCAAAATCAGGCTCTCGTCACCAACACTGTAATAACATAGGTTTGGATCAACAACACTCTTTTTGAAACCCAAACTCATCAAGAATCCATCCATCTGATATAGTTTCCAACTCATGGATGGTAGTACAGATGGAGGTGTATCGGGCTTATTGGATCAAGTGTTTCATCATAGATAACTCCCTCTGTTTGTGAGAATCCTCTGGCTACAGATCTCGCTTTGTATTTCTCGACACTTCCATCGGTTGCATGCTTGATCTTATAGATCCACCTGGAAGTCACCACAGACTTTCCTTCTGGTATCTGAACAATATCTCATCATTCTTTAAGATATACTGGTATTCTTCTGTTATGGCATCTTGCCACACTTGTTCTCTTGTTGCTTCTCCAAAACAAGGAGGCTCAAAATCAATGAAGTGGCTCATGACTGAAGTATAGCTTGGAAATCTCTTTTGCTTTCTCGAGATGTGCCTTGAGGGGCTTGTATGTTCCTTTGCCTCCTGCAAAGTGAGCCTAGGTAAGCCTTTTTTTCCCTACTGCAATATCTCCGGACATATCAACTAGAGGAACTGGATCAACTGGAATAATGTCTGTCTCCCTCTGAAATGTTGAAGGGGGAGAAGGTATTGTCTCAATGTCAATCTCCAATTGAGATTCTTAGATCTTTGAAAGGCTATCTCTTCTTCAAGGACAACATCTTTGCTTGTCTCAATCTTTTTCTGACTAGGGATGTAGATCTGGAATGTCTTCGAAGATTCACTATTTATCCCATAAATGTGTCCTTTCTCACTGAAGGGTCTAGCTTGCACTTCTTCTCTTTGGATACATGAAAATACACTGGGCACCCAAATATCCCGAAGTGTTCAATCTCAGGGTTCACTCCTGTGAAGGTTTATTCGAGAGTTATGTTTTTCAAAGTCTGGTGAAGACTCTTGTTTTGAACATATACTGTGTCATGCATGCGTCTGTCCATGGAATCATAGAAAGATTCTAATCATGCATTATTGCATTGGTTATCTCAATGATGGTTCTATTCTTCCTCTTTCTTAAATAGTTTTGACTCCCTCTGAGTCAAGTGATTCCCTTTGAAGGATAAACATCTTCCTTTGTTCTTAACTTGTCTAGAACAAGAAAACAAGAGGAACCAAAACAAGAATATCTCCTAAAGGAGAATAATGAGTACATCTCTAGAATCAAAACGATTTAAGGATTGTTGTCACAGTTACAACACCTACTTGTAATGTAGCAAACTTTAGAAATATAGGTTAGAGGAATGACAATTTACAACAATCAAACTTGGAGTCTTCACTTCCAATGTGTTGTTCTTCTGAATGCACTGAGATCCCTCTGGATCCATGAATTCGGCAAAAGGTTCCTTCGTCCTGCAATTACCCTCATGAAAATCATACAAATAATATATATACAAGTGCATACCTGAGGGTGCTGATATGATTTCTCCAATGGCACGTGGCTGATCTCTGATCTCTGTCCTCTAACATCTTCATGAAGGAGGTAGTCCCAGTGTCACCTTTTTGTATAACCCACAATAAGTCTTCCTTTGAAGTCTTGTCTTCTAGGAACTTGAAGTTGCTTGATCCATCAAGCTTATCTTCCATCATAGTTTTGTTCCTCATAATTTTAGATTCTTCACAACCCTTTGTTAACTGGGCTAAAAAACCTAATGGCTAGGCTAAGCTAACATTTTTAGGTTTTGTTGGACTTATGATTGCTGACGCAGACCCCCTATCCTCCTAAGGGCTGCTCGACCTCCCGGTCTAGGATCGTTCACATCAAGGAGTTAGATCGACTCTTTGGGCTCCTGCTTGAACCCAAATCAACTTATACAGGCCCCTTTTTCTCCTAAGGTGTAGGTCCTGTGGAACCCGCAAACCCTTTCTTTGGTGCTCTTGGCACTTTTAAACGGGCGGGCACTAGCTCCTTCCGCTAGGCCCCTCTCCTTTCATATGACCTCGAGCGATGACTCGACGCCTTCTCAAAAGGTGCTCTAGAACTCCGGGCTTCGGGTGTTTTCACTTCTCTTGTCTCCAATTTTTCTGGAGTGACTTTCTAGCGAAGTGAACCTCCATCCTCCACCTGTCCCCGTGCAGATCAACAATCCACGATGATTTTGGGCTTTGGCACTTTGGCGAATTCCCGATCACCTTTTTACAAAACCTCCGGAGTGTCTATTCTCCAGAGTGTATAATCCGATGCCACGTGTCCACAACGACTCAACGGTCCTGATTTACTTTGGGACTCCGCACTCCGACAGTTCCCCAACCTTCACACACACAAACCTCCGGAGTGAAATCCTTCCGGAGTGTCAGATCTTCTGACACCTGCCCTTCCTGATCCAACGGCTCAAACGAACTCCGACGCTCTGGCATTTGGGAATTCTTTCTCCACCAACTCAACTTTCTCCTGGAGTAACTTTCCTTTGGACCGACAGATCTTCTGCCACGCGTCCTCCTTCACGGACGACTGAGATTTTCTTCGGGACTCCGGTCTTAGGGAATGCTTCATGATTTCGCTCTCGAATTCCTCCGTAGTGCTTCTGCTCTGGAGTGCAGGATCTGACGGCACCTGTCCTCTTTCGATTGGATGGTTTAGATCTGCTCCAGCTCCCGACTGTTCGGTAGTTCTTCAACTTCGTTCAATTGCTTTCTTCCGGAGTGCTATACCTCTAGACCTCTGGATTTGTTGCCACGTACTTTCCTCTTTCCGACGGTCAAGATCAACTCCGCTCTTCGAGAGTTCGTGACTTCTGCAAACTCCACAGCACAAATCTTCCGGAGTGCTGTTGCTCCAGAATCCACAATCTGCTGACACGCGTCTTCTGGCGACCAAAGACCAAGATCTACTCCGCCCTTTGGAGCTTCGGCGATCTCGCTCATTCCTTGTCTGTGAACTCCCGGAGTACCTCTGTTCTAGAGTTCTAGATCTTTCACCACGTGCCCCCTGACGATGGATGGTCCCTAACCTCTTCGGGACTTCTAGACTTTGCGAACTTCGTGAGTCCAATCTCCTGTGCACTTAAAGAGATTTAAAGCTCGTGCAATTTACCTGGATCGGACGAGTGTCGATCCTTTGCGCTCAGATCTGATGACTGGTATCTATTTCCTCCTCAATGCTCTCCTTCGCTTCCCTGGGTGCTGATCTAACAGTGCAGATTTCTTCCCACAGCTGATCCGACGATTGTTGTCGCTCCTTCTCCTGAGATTTCAATTTCTTCCGACTTGGAAGAGTTTGTAAGCGTTCAAAGGCTTCGACCTTTTCTCCTCCTGCGAGCCCGACTTCTTGGGTCTCTTCTGCGTTTCTGCTAACGCTATCTCTATTAAGCTTTCAAGTTTACTCAATCTCCTAAGGGTCTTGACCCTTCTGCTCCCTTCAAAGGGTTATTGTGCTCACCTGGCAAGCTCTCGCTCAAAGCACACCTTGCTGGGTGTTTTCTACAGAGTGTTCAACAACTCTGTGAGTATCTTCCTCTGATACTCTTCTCTTTGAATTCGACCGAGAGTTCTCCTTGTGCACACTTGCACCTGCTCAATGCCCACCTGGCAGAGCTCTACAGAGTTCTCAGTGACTCTGTGAGTGTCTTCTCCTCCGACACTTCTCTTCTCAGAACTTGAAATAGAGTTCACCTTGTGCATACTTGCACCTGCTCGATGCCCTCCTCGCAGAGCTCTACATAATCTTCAACAATTCTGTCTCTCTGTGCCTCTTCTGTACAGTCTCTCCTCCAAGGTATTCAGTGACCTTGAGGCTCCTCTTGAGATTATGAATGTTTTGGTGCCCTCCTGGCACGTTTTCCTTTGACACTCGAAGTAGAGTCCAGATACACACTCCTTGTGTTGGCTCACAGAGTTTCCAACACTCAGTCGCACACTCCTTGCGCTTAACCAAAAGAACCCAGAACGGTTTAGTAAACTCATAGACAGAGGACTATGTCTATCTTTGCAGATGGATACCTATCATATATTTACAACATAAATAAACACACTGATAACATTCATAGAACACATGAACACTCAGAAAACTCATAGGCAGGAAAAACTGCTCTTTCTATCAATCTGAATCTCTGTTTACAATATGGGTAAGCTTGGAATGCAACTGAGTCTCGGCTCCCTCCTCTCCTTACTCTTCTAGCTTCCTAATGACTTTTTTTTTTTTCTAAGGTTTGATACCAAGATCTTTTTACCAAAAGAGGGGCTCCTCAAGCCTTTCCTTCCAAGCTACCTAACTCTCATTAATTACATTGAATTTCATTCAATGGCCATCTAGTTCGGATCAGATCTAGATATCATCAACCTGTCAGCCATTAAAGGCGACTGTTATCGCACAGTTTGTAGCTAGGAAGAAAGGCTATAAAGTAGAAGGTCAAACTGGCGTAACAGGAACCTATCCCACCCAATATCACCACGATGGGGAGGTTCCTTCTCTTTAGGGAGGTGAGGCTTAGGGGGGACGTCCCCGGTGACCTGGGGTTTTGAAGAGGCTAAAGGATAATCAGACAATGACGAGTTTCCCCCTTCATAGATCACCACCGAAACATATAGTCCGACTTATAGCCAACTAAGATAACCAAGTAGAATCCCTGCCCGAGAACAAAGCAACAATATACTGATATATGCAGGCTCTGGTTAGTACTTCATATATATCAAAGACTATTTGATATTCAATATAAGCAATTTGAAAGTAAATGTTGACGAAGTCAATGTTTACAAAATAGCACTGAAAGATAATGTCAGTTCACCAATAAATACTAGAATGATATGGCATTCAATGCAATAAATCAATACTTGACTTAATTAATGCCTTTAACTACCATTCAATTGCTCATAAAGTAAAACGTTGTTGTATTAAGATGTGATAACCAAGGATGACGTCAACAACTTAGGGTTAGTAGGATTAGGTAGAGTTAGGGTTAGTGTAGTTAGGGTTTAAAATTCAAAGTGTTTGAGAGTTGTTTGACCAAATTCACTTCAACGTTGGAGGACTTATAGATCAGTGCCTTAGGGTTTAATGGAGTCAAGAGTGAAGGACGCACAGGTTGAAGGAGGACGACTAAGGATTGGAGGGAAGATCTCTAAAGCGCTGCTATGGTAGGGCCTCAAAGACAAAAACCCTAGGTGAGAGAGGCTCACTCCGGTGTTGCTATGGCAAGGCATCGTGCTCTCTCCTCCTTCCTTAGATGGCAAAAACGACTAGCATGAAAGATAAAGTCAAGACAAGAGAGTCAAATGAGGGAGAGTGTTGCTACAACAAGGCTCTATCATCAAACTCTAGAAGAAAATGACCCTAAGTGTAGATAACCTAGGCCTGGGACGTCTTCTCCTTCTTGAGCTAAAGAGGTACGACTAACAAAGGGAGAAAAGGAAAAATGAGTGTAGCTACGGCTAGGCTCTCTTTTTCCTCTTCAATGGCTGAAAATCTCTCTATCAGGGGACATGAGACAAGGACCTACTTGCGTGCTTGTCACCTCGGGTTTTTGTTCAGCAATAATCATAAATACATGCAAGAAATTAAACTACAACCATTCATTCAAGAAGTTTTGCAGAAAAATACTTACAATTCACCAAGAAATAAATGTGCAAACCCTAGTTGTAACACCTTCCTTCAAGAGAG
>SNQJ01S0037530.1:11748-65827 GCA_010110895.2 Picea sitchensis | reverse complement strand
TTGTTGCTATTAATAATAGGTTATTATTAATTAATAAATTTATTGAGAATCACTTATTATTAATTAATAAATTAATTATGTACTAATATATTAATAGTAGTCTTTAAGGCATGTCGGCCGTCAACTAGCAACAACCACTTTTATAAAGTGGTTGATCGACTTATATCAACCACTTTATAAAAGTGGTTGTTGCTAGTATAAAATCGGTTGACACCACTCAATAATTATTTTTGAATCTCCAAAAACCTGTCAATCATTAATATGTAGTCTTATTTACCACAAATATCAACCACTTATATAAAATGGGTTGACACCAGTAAATAGTCATTTTTGAGTCTCCAAAAACCTGTAAATCAATAATATGCAGTCTTATTAACCACAAATATCAACCACTTATATAAAATGGATTGATAATTTTAATAATTTGAGTTCAGCTTCATATTGATCTAGTTAGAAATTGCCCTTTTTGTGAAACTCATAAATGGATACATCACTGGTAAGGAGATCCGCACATGATGCAAAACCTAAGGAATGAAAAAAATAAAGATCATCTTGGAAGACACATGCCCTGCGCAGATAGTAATAAGTAATCTAGAATCAACGATCTTTATATTGTTTATTTAAACAAGAGCATTTAAGTGTCATTTCAACTTTCAATACAACCATGGGGATAGTGTACCAAAACAGCACTGTTCAAAGATTATTACAAACACTATAACATACGAACGATGCAAAGATTACTACTCTAATTACGCTACTATTGAAAAGCTGCAAGGTAGTCGCGCGAGTGTGGTATTATATAGAAGCACAGTTCGCAGGAGCAAAAGACAGCGTGTTATAGCTGAGATCGTAGACTATGTGGAAATTCTGCTGCTGAAAGTTTCCGAACAGAGATTGTGAAAACGACTCAAGAGATTTCGAAAACGCAAGGCAAACGAACCCAACAATCTCTTGCTGATAAACTATGAAGGAGTTCTCTGGTGGCAGAACATAATCTGCTCCTCCTGCAAAGTGGAAAGTAATATTTGGAAATAGGAGCCCAGGCTTAAAATAGTAACAGAGATCCAAACCAGTCATATCAGATGCATCAATTGGCTGTGCTGTAATGCTCAAGCGGACAGCATCCCGAAAGTGCATGTATAGACGTTCCTCCAAATGTGTAACAGCAGTTCCTGAATCAATGATAATGACTCCGCTTCCATTGGCTGAGAGTTCGAATGTACCCTTGGGAATAGGGACTAGTTTGTCGTCCACGCTGATTCCATCGAGGCCAACACAGTATGAAGTTGCGCAGTTATCTTGAATAAGAGGGATGACACTAAAACCAGCTCGGAAGGGAGCAGCCCTACCACCGAAGAATAAAGGGCTGATCTGTGAGACATTATATATGGATCCTAAACAATAGGAGAAGATGTTGTCAATGGAGGATCCCATCTGGGAAACCAGAGAGAGTGGTCCTCTACCCAGACCAATTATACCGGGCGTGACTGGAAATTCACCAGTTTGCACGCGAACGCAGCCGAAGGAGAGGTGCGAAAAGGATTTGTGGCTTGAGGAACTTGCTGTCACAAACCTGAACGTTTCCTCAGCTAAGACTCCAGAGATACCTGAACCATCTACATACCTATAGCTGTAGGTGCAAATTTCCTGCAAATCGCAGTAAGAATCAGTAGATGCGTTCATGACTAAACACGAATGGCTAGAGCAAGAAACATTCTTGTAGGACGACGACTGAAAGGGATTATACATTGGATCATTCTGTTCTACACAGGAACTACAAGGTTGGCACTGCGTCCAGATCAAGTCGCTGCCCGTGTCGATCATGAAATGCAACTTTAATGGAACTGGAGATCCTATCGTCATCTGCATAAAATATTCATTGTCTTCATCGTTATAGTTAACAGGATTGTAATGACTCTGGACATTTTGAGAAGTATAATGTTGGAACCTGCGCCACCTGTTGTGACTTCGTTCTACAGCTCGACGCAGTCGCTCAACATTTGAAAGGTTCCGGCCGTCCACTAACGGAGAGATAGGGGAATCTCTGTGTATGAGATCTACTCTTAAAATCTTAGTGGATGGATCAGTGGCAGGTGCCTTCGATTCGGCCTTTGCTTCGCTGCTGGTGCAACTTCCATGAAATGACAAAGCATACAGAGCAACGACTGCAACGAAAGTACTGTACCTTGCTGCCATAGTAGTGCAAGAAAAACGAAAACATGTACCCATATGATACTGAAAATGCAGAATATCAATTTGATTTATATAGACAGTGGGGAAAGTGCTAGAGAGTTTTGATAGCGCTTGGAATGAAGTGTTCGAACATTAATAAAATATATATATTTGTTATTTATTTTTTAATAATGGGATTTCTTTGCAATTGTAAATGGTAAATGACATTTTTTTTGTTAAAATCCAGAAAATGGAAATGGTGGAGTAAAATATGAATAAGTTCAAATCCAGAAAATGGAAATGGTGGAGTAAAATATGAATAAGTTCAAATCCAGAAAATATGGAGTAAAATATGTATTTCTCTGTAAATTGTATCAGCTAAAAAGTTAGATTATTATTATTATTATACAACTTAAAAAGTTAGATTATTATTATTATTTTACAACTTTATAAGATTGGTTTGTTTATTCTAAAATCAATTATTTGTGTAACAAAAAAGTAAATAAAATTTATTACATTTTATTATTTTATTTAACAGTGTAGATTCATTTCAATTTTAAATTTATTAAATATTTATAAAAAAATTAAAGAGCTTGTGGGCACATATATATATATTAATATTTGGTATTACACAATGTAGATTGAATAATAGAAAACTGTGAAAAAATAATATGTTTACCAAATTTGCATGATTAATGATTTTTTTTAATAAAACATATTTTAGGTTTCTCTTATTTGAATGAGAACCCTAATTGCCAAGGATGGACGGGACGGTTTACAGCACGCGTCGAGTATACATCCAATAAAACGAGACTAATAAGGAATCTCTGGTCAGTGCGTTAAGAGGGGCGTTCGAAGTGGCCGTAACTAGCTTTAATCAAAAGATAAAATAAGTGTTGTCTTGTCAACTTTGGTTCAGAAAGGACGTGTTTTGGTTGGAATGATTATATCACAGGACGTGTCACCCTGACATCAAGAGAGGTTATCTCAGCTCTAATCAATACTTAGTCTTGGATGATGAATGAGTGGTGTAATCACATATTATAAATATAAAACATGTTTGTAGATGGTCGGTGAAATAATAAATTGAATTTCAATGTGTAATTTTACAAAAAATCCTCGTCCAACTTTCGTAGATTATTTGTCCCTCCAAGGGATTATATCATTGGCAGGGCGTACGTAGGTTAATCATGGGTTCCCTACGAAATCATGGGTGTCAAAATCCTTTTTCATAGCCTACCTGAAACATATATCTTTATCCTCTTAGGTGTCTTATCCGCAAAATGGTTTCCAATTTCTTTTATCACAATTGTCTTTTTAGTAGCATGGGTGTCCATATCTTCTTTTTCCTCAAGGATTGGAAACCTGGTGAGAGAAAGTTCCTCATGCTCTGGAGAGTTGGGAATATTTATTGGTTCCTTAACTTCTAATGAGGGTCTTTCTTCTATAGCCCAAGGAATTTTTTATTTTGGTTACTAAGTGTGCTAGGGAGCTTTCTTCACATACTAGTATTGCTAGGCTCCATTACTTTTGTAGAAATCAACATTGGCTCTTATAGTGCATGGGGGTTCTTCAGTCACAGGTGCTAGCTCTACAATGCGTGGGGGTTCTTCTATGCTAGCACTAGTTTTGTTGTGCATGTGGGTTCTTCAGCAAATGGTGTTGATGTTATGGTTTCTCTAAGGTTTCTAACAAACATCTCAAGTGTAACATATGGTTGTCTCCTCTGTAAGGAATCTATAATCAATAGTTTAATCAATCCATGACTCGCTACAACCACTTCTCTCCCTGATTAGACTTGAGTATTTAATCAGGTAATATGGAATGCTAATGAATCATTGATGTCTTGAACGCTCCAAAATTTCTAAATGATAGGCCAACACAATGTTGTGCATTCCTTCAAAGAACTACCTCATCCCAAGGATTCGATAATGTCTCTCTCTTCAAACCTTTTCTTAAGTTAGTCATTGATTCACTAGCGCCTCTCTCTTCAAACCTTTTCTTAAGTTAGTCATTGATTCACTAACATGTAGGAAGCTTAACCACACTAGAATCTAGTTTTCAATGGTTGACTAAGGTTGACCATGTTTGGTTATGTTTGATGATATTTGCATTTGATTAGGCATGGTTGATTATGTGTGACTATGTTTACCATGTTTGACTATGATTAACTTCAGTAAACAATGGTCTACAATGGTTGAATTTGGTTGACCATGGTTGACTATGGTTCATCAACATGGATGGACATGTTGATTGTGGTTGACTATGAATGACATGGTTGACCATGCTCTACTATCTTTATCTTTGGTTAACTATTGTTGGCCATGGTTGATTTTGGTGCACCGCATTTGAATATGATTTACCAAGGGTGACCACATTTGATTATGACCACATTTGACTATGGGTGACCATGGTTAACTATGGTTGACTATGGGTGACCATGGATGACTATGGTTGACCATGGTTGTCCATGGATGACCATGGTTGTCCATGGATGAATGGTTTTCCAAGGGTGACCACATTTGACTATGATTGAATACATTTGACTATCGACGACCACATTTGACTATCGATGACCATGGATGACTATGGTTGCCCATAGGTGTAGATGGATGAGTATGGTTGATTTTGGTTAATGCTTAGCTATGGTTAACAATGTTATAATATTGTTTCCCATGTTTTACACTAATAGACATACACCTATTAGAAAGTGTCAAATTAAATATGCTTTTAATTGTGGATATGTTGTTTGGGGAAAAAATTAAATAAAAATTAACTATTATTCAGTGTATTCATAAAATGAAAAGCTAAAAGATTTAACCCAATAACTTTCTTACATTTCAAAAGTTGGTCGGTAGTCATTTTTATTAGCTTAATTACAATTCCTTCTACTACGTTTTACATTGCCTATTTCCATATCTCTTATACATTCACAAGGCTATTTCCTATGCAATCCAATAGGTGTCATGGTGCTTCATGTTGCTATGATGACCATGCTTCTCTCCCCACTACCAATTCATTGTTTGTTTCCATATCTCCAAATATGGGAGGTTGTTTTCCATAACAACACAATCGTATACCTCCATCCATAACATGTATATTTTGATGTTGCTACTATGAGAAGAAACTAGGGGATTATAGACACGAATTGGAGTTGGAATTATCAATCTCTGTAGGAGGAAGGCACCATCAAGGAGGACAATGGAGTAGTGACTAAAAATGTTTGTGAGAGAAAGGCACCATCAAGCAAGATGTTCAACAACAAGGTTATAGATAAACTTTATGTGCATATATATAATCAATCTATTAAATACTAATATATTAAATATGCTTTGTTTCGATCTATTCAAATACTTGTCCAAGATAGAGACCCAACAAGGTTATAGATAAACTTGATGTGTATATCTATTTAAATACCAATATATTAAATATGTTTTGTTTCGATCTATTTAAATACTTTTCCAAAATAGATACCTGAGTCCTAGTAACCTGGCTAAATGATGATTCAACATGGATTCTACATAATGAAACCAAACCATTTGGAGCACCTTTGTAATAATGAAACCAACCAGTAAAAAGCATTATATGGTTCTTTTCAATATGTTCAACTACTATATATGTGCCTTGACATATGCTTGGATTTATGATTCCTTTCGATTTGTGTTTAGTTTCCATCTATGCTTCAATTTATGAGATTCGTTTTATATAGTTCATTTTATAAAGTAGATGCTTCACTTCCTATTTATATGCATCGATATATTTATATGCTTCATTTTATATACACAACTACGTTACAATTTGTTTTATATGCATTGACATGTTTATATACTTCGTTTATATTTATATGCACGGATCAGTTTATGCTTCATTTATATTTCAGTTTTAATATGTCTCTTTTATTTTATTTTTTCCACCGGAAAAAAGCAGTTTCATTGATATTCAAGTTTGAATCATAGGAAACTTTCCATATACAAAATTATACTATAATATGACTTATGTAGCACCAAAATCCATAACCTGGTGAATTTATACATGCTGGTATTTGACTTCTATTTCTTATACATTTCCATCATACAAACATTTAGTAGAAAAAAAAATACTATATATCCCACTATATGTCATGTCTTCCTTTAGAAAATATAGAAATTGACACTCCTCACCAGAGTATCCATTGAAAAATCTTCAAATACATAACCATCTAGGATGTCGGTCCAAAGCGTTTTTGGACAGGGAATATGCTATAATGTTAAATTGTCTATGGATGTGCATGTTGTGAAGCCAAGTGAATTGAGATTTATAAGCTTGGATATTCTGTTGCAAAGGAGATAGAACCTGTGAGTGAATTGTACATTTACCTTCAAACCAGTCTATAATCACCTTAGAGTCACCTTCACCAACAATAATAGTATCTTTAATAACATGTTCTGCGTTAAACTTAAAAAAAAATTCCAACTCCACATTCACCTCCAGCAACAGCTCCATCAAAGAAACCAATAGGCTTCTTTTCAAATTAAACTGGAGACAAAATATAGTCCAAAATGATACCTTTAGAATCATTCTTATATTCCTTGATTTCCATAATAATTCTACTACATATCATGCCATCATTCTGGGGCAAATCTTCAAAAAGTATTTTATTCCTAGAATTCCAAATTCCCCATAGAATATGGAAAGGAATTGTCTTGTGATTTGGAAAGGAAAAGAACTAGTAGAGTAGATTTTATTTATTGAAGGCCTATTCCAGTTACCTCTGAATCAAAGCTAATTAAGAACCTCCCTCCAAATACCTTGTGAAATTTCACAATCAACAAACAAGTGCTTTATTGTTTCCTCATCATGTAAGCACATAGGACAAACCAACTGGCCTATGCCTCCTCTAAGTCTATAATTATCTCTTCTGAGAACCCGGTTGTGTAGGCAAAGCCAAATGAAACAGATAATTGTTTATGGGATCTTAACTTTCCAAATAACTTTATACCACCATCAAGGCTCCTCTAAACAATGTTGTGTGACCAGGGATTTGTAAGCTAGGTTAGCAGTGACCTTTCCCAAAGAGAAATTCTAGGACCATCTAATTGTATCCTTTTCATTATTCAAATAAATTCCACTACTTCTAAGCATTGACATACACACATCCCATTCCATAGCATAAGAACCTTCTAGTCCTAAATCAACATAAGAGATCCAACCAACAACGTCCAAGTGGTTGTGAGCAACGAGATTAGAGATATGTAACAAAGAATAAGTGTGTGCATCATGAAGTAAATTGATCAACTCTGCAGAAAGATTATAGGAGGAATTGCATCCGATGAATGGGTCCTGGCCCACCAGAACTCTAGTACCACATCCCACATTCCAATCACATCATCGCTTTAGAACTGGCAAAGAACCCAAAAGGTGTTTCCATAAATTAGATGCAACAGGATATTTGTAAACTTTAGACCTCAACCAGAAGATGACATCAACTCCTTTCAAGTATTTTTTATTCATAACTCTACTCCAAAGACCTGATCCAAACAACACCCTCATAAATATTTTGTAGCTAAATATTTTGCAAACCAGTGAATATTTTGAATACCCCAACCACCATAAGCTTTGGGCTTTGTAATCTTATCCCAACCTGCTAATTGGAAACCAGAAGGTTTCTTTGCTCCTTTCCAAGGAAAGATGGAGAACAGTTGAATCAGTTTCTTGATGATGCTTACAAGGACTTTGGAAATACTGAGCCAATAATCTGGCATATTTTGAAGGACAAAATTTACTATGACTAATCTTCCCCCCATAGATAACCAACGAAAAGTCCAATGACTTAATTTCTTCTCCACCTTTTGGATTAGCGAAAGCCAATCGTTTATCCTATATGCATTTGGATTTATGAAGAAGTTGAGGTATTTCATCCCAAGATCCAAGTCAACCATTGGAATACCAAAAATATCCATAAGCCTTAATTTTGTCTTGTCGTCTATATTATGAACAAGAAAACATGACTTTTGACAATTTATCTCTATTCATGATGCCAAGCAGAAAGTGGCTAGTAGATGTTTCAAAGCTACCTAGTCCGCATGATTTCCTGAACCCAAAATTAAAACATCATCAACGAATAATAAATTTGAGATGATAATACTTGTATAAACCTTGATTCCTTTGAATATCCCTTCAGAACAGACCTTTTTGAGGAGTCTGCTAAGGCCCTCCACCACCAGAAGGAAGAGTAATGGTGAGAAAGGGCATCCCTATATCAACCCTTTATGAATTTTAAAGAATCCGATAGGGGAGCCATTTATTAAGACCGCATAATTAGCACTAAAAACACAACCCATTATCCATTGGGTCACTTCCCATTTTAACCCAATTTGAATAAGCATCATCCTAAGAAACTGTCATCTCACCTTGTCATACGCTTTCCTTAGATCAATTTTAAGGATGAGAGAACTTATATTTTTAGTATTGACAGAGTACAAACATTATTGAGAAATCCCTACTACATCGAAGATCAGTTTGTCCTTTAAGAAGCCAAATTGTTCTGCAGAGATGCAAGAGGCCAGCTTCTCCTTGAGCCTGGACGCAATAATTTTTGTGATGACCTTATAGATGAAATTACATAGAGAGATAGGTTTGAATTCATTAAATGTAACAGGATTAGATACCTTTGGAATAAGTGACAAAAAGGTTGCATTTACAGATCCAATAACCCTTCCAGAAGTCCTAGATTCCTCGATAACATTTAACAGGTCCAATCCCAAAATATCAAAAAGGAAAAAAGAACAATTCTTGTGTCCACCCATCTGGACCAGGGTTCTCTTCCTTGGGAATCGAACCTATGACCTCTTTCAGTTGTTCAATGGATATTGTCTTACCAACTTCATTACTCTCCTCATCAGTGAAGAAACAAGGAACTTCCTTAATGAAATTTAATTGTGTAGGCATATACTCATACCCAACTTCACTAAATAGTGACTTAAAATGATTGAAAGTTGTGGCCCTAGTATCTATCCAAGTGGAAAAGTTATTACCTTCCTCATCCAAGATATCCCAAATAGTGTTGATGTTGCGGCGATGTGTAGCAAACTTGTGAAAGAAGATCGTATTTTTATCACAACTCTTAATCCATGTTTACCAACTTTTTTGTGTCCACGATTCCTCTACTAAACTAGGAATTATGGGCTGTCTTTTTTCCAGGGCGCCAACAAGGCTTAATTCTATAGGGGAGAAAATTTGTGAAGGACAATTGTAAAAAATCTCCTCCAATTTCTGCTCAATCCTCCCTAGTTCTTCCTGAATAGATTTTTTTTTCTCCTTTTTCCACACAATCACATCAGTATTAATTTTTTTAAGCTTTGTGGCCAACAAATTCATTGTCGAAGGGTCTCTCCAATGTACCATAGACCTCCACGAAGATCTGACCAATAAAATGAAGTTCGACTTAGTCAACCAGGCACGATTAAATTTAAAGCGGGAAGGATATATGTCTATGGACTCTTGAAGTTGAAGGCATATAGGGTTATGATCGAAGATTACAAAGTTAATATTCCAAGACCTACATTTTCCAACACTCTCCAAAAAATCTTCATGAATTGAGAATGTATCCAAGCATTTTAAAATTCCCGCAGAACCCAAGAAGTCATTCCTCTAAGTGGGAGATAAAAGACAGGGGAGGACCCACTAGAACCATTTGAGAGAAAAACTCAAAAAAATAAAAGGACTTTGAATCCAATATAGCATTATCACCCCAAAATTCCCTTTTTGAAAGAGTGAGATTTAAGTCTCCTCGAACAATCAAATATTTATCCCCTAAAAAGCCACAGTCTGCCAGGGGCTATCATAACTCCTCCCTTTCCTTGTAGGGGACATAAAAATTTAGGACTTTAAAACTTCTAGAAATGTCTTTGAGCCTACCTTCTAGGATGATTCCTGCAGATGTGCCAAAATCATATAAATCAGCCACAGAAGGGTTCCAGCCTAAGAGAATACCCCTTGACCTTCCAGTTGGATCCAAAGAAACACAGTCCTAGGAGTGAAAACCTTAAGAAAGAAGTCAACAGAAACATGTCGGGAAACCATAGTCTCTTGCAGGAGGATAATGTGTGGACAAATGAAAGAAACCAAATTATTGAGGGAAAGTAATTTGGAGGACACCCCAACCCCGTGAATATTCAGAGAGAGAATTATCATAAGGACACACCCTACCTAGGCTCCAAATCTCTAAGGGATAGATGTGAAGGAGAGGAAACAATACTAGGGATATTAGCAAAGATGGACGAAGAGAAATATGCTAGGCCACCATCAATGGTAGTGGCTCCCTTCCTATCCAATTTATTTCGGCCTTTTTTACGAATCGTAACAAAAAACCTGTCTTGAGTGCCCAAGAGAGGATGAAAGAGATTGGATATAGGAAGAGCGGTGAAAGACAGAGCTTCTAAATACGATTTCTCAGGAGCATCTCTCCTTACCTGATGAACCCCCGAGGCTGAATGAACAAAGTCCATAGAGTCCTTTTTCTATGACTCCATTAAAAGATCAGACAAGGAGTCTAAGGAAGAGTCATTCACACGATTGTTAGTAATAGGATCTTTCGAAGGAGAAGAATTAAAGACCAGGAAGGGATATGTAATGGGAGCTGTGGAAAAAAAACCCTCCCCATTATCAATAGGCACAACCCCCTCAAGCTTCTCTTCTAATTTTCTAATCATAAGATCCTAAAAACCTTCAAATATTTCCACTAACCAGTCCTCATGGTTGGTAAGTGAAATTAAATCATCTTTAGACAGAGAGTTAAAAAAGGAGGGGAAGACACATTTCATATTACCTAGGAAGGATCCTTCTGAAGGAGGACTGGTGAATTTTGCAAAGTTGAGAGTGAGATATCATGGTAGCACAATATCGAACCTTTGGGGATTAACCACTACACAATCAATATCTTGAGAGACCTATGGGAAGGAGGGGAAATTTCCACGCATGTGTCATGTCTTCCAACAAAGGTGACATCTGAAGGGCTCATGCCAATAGTCTGGGGATTTACTGAAAGAGGAGTTGCCAACCATAATATCAACTTCGTCCGATAGCCCTAAATCTAGGTCCATTTCTACTAGAACCCATGCCAAATGTTTGTTGTTCCAGCAGATTGCCTATTCATCAAAGAAGATAAACGTCCCAACTGAGTTTTCGATTTCAACAAATATATTGTTCGACCACAATTCTAGGGGGAAATCCAGAAAGAGAAACCAAAGATTACTTTTGGAAAAATCTTTGAAAAACAGGTTAAAACCAGGGTGCCAATGTTTTAACATTAACACTCCCCTACCCAGGATCTAGGGAGACTAAAAAATTATGAGTAGGTCCTCCTCCGTCAAAAGGTGAAAAACAATTCAATGGTTGGAAATCAAGATATAGTGAGGGAAATAACCTACCAGGGGTTTCCATTACTCCTAACTCCAACCAGAAATTTGAGATTTCCTAAGGCGGATGTAATAAAACTTTCCAACTAAATCATTCGAGGCCAACCTGGCAGCTCACTCCATGACCACGTCTTTTCCAAGCACACAGTGTGGATGAGATTTGCGGACCCTCCAACATTTAACAGAGAAATTATGTTTTTCCTCGACCCCTATACTCCTATTCTTTCTAGCCCCTCCTACAAGCTTTGTAGCACCAGAGACAATCCCACCTTTATCGAAACCTATACCTTCACCTTTCATACATAGCCCAATAGAAAATGAGGCCTTGGTCTCAGAAGGAGACAATGACGAATGAGCTAAAACATAATGATGCGGGACTTTCTCAAATAAGTGATGAAAGAGTGTTAAGACCAATGTCGGAGGTAAACCATAAACCAGGAACCTCTCCCACTACCTGGTTATGCAAAGGTGACCAAACTCTAACTCTATTTGGAGAAGGAGAAAGTGTCAAATTACCTCTGATAGAGACCAAAAAAGGTGTGGAGGTCGAGATCCCAAGGAAACCTGTGCTCTTCATGTGACATCCCACCTGCCTCGCATCACATGAAGGATCTGAGGTTAATACCAAGGATTTTGAGGAGCTCATCAAGCACTGGGTTCCTGACACGACAACCTCTAGTGTAGGCCTCTTTTGGCACTCGTATAGAAACTTGTAGGTCTCGTCAAAGAGGAGCATGCCTTCCCTCTCCCACAAGGCGTCTTCCTCAGCCCACTCGGAGTCCACCAGTGATGCCATATCTCCCTCCAAATTTATGATGTGACAGAGCCTAAGATCCTACTAGAGTATAAATGGGGTCGGGTCATCACGAGGGGGGGCCGCAGGCGGTGGGCGACACCTCCGAACCAAAGGCCATGGAATGAAAACTGAAGAAACACCAGCTAGAATTTTTTCCACATATTTTCTTATCATTTGACTACCATAATAGGTTTTGTTTTCTATGTTCTTAATGCTCCATGGAGATTTCAGCTTCTTGGAAACATTTAAATGTTTCCGTTTATGCTTCATTTATTAGTATATGAAATGCTTGAGTTTATGCTTCATTTATATTTCAGTTTCAATATGTCTCTTTTAGTATATTAGTTTATGCTTCATTTATTATTATATGAAATGCTTCATTTATTAGTCCCTGACGTACGCATAGAGGGACTATAGCGATCGATAATTTGTTGACTATATATTAGTTTGTCCTTTGACAAAAAATATTTGCATATTATGTATTGTTGGAGCTAGGGAACTAAAAACATAGATTTTATATAATAAAAAGTACCATATATGTATTGATTTGATTGGATAAGAGATTGGAGGTCTTATTGCCGACTTCACTATTCCCAATGTTTTATATGGTAACATATCCAAACTTTTTTATCGTATACAGTGTTTTTGTATCATATATTTTTCCCATGTATTGCTTGAAGGTGGATTATTGCTAGCATTAGTTCGAATTTTTGTCCTAGCATTTTCTACTAGGTGAATATATCCGTAAGTTTTTATTTGTACTAATCATATCGAAATGTTTAGATATCCAAGATTTGTAGTGATCAAGAATTCCAAAGTTTATAACATCCTTTACGCATGTATTTGTATTGAAATGTATTGACACGTTTTTTGAGGTGCTTGAATAGGCATGGCAGCTTAAATGTTTACATGACGCGAGGTCCTCCAACAGGCCTGACAACTTAAATGTTTTCATACCGTGAGTTCCTTACACAGCGTGACAGCCTTAAATGTTTATCTAAATACGTTTCTTGGAGTACATATTTCCTTGAAATTTTCCATACAATGTTGCAATGATTTTGCACAATATTGTTGTCCACCGCCAGTTGAATAGGCATTCTATGTTTCATCCTTCTTATAGCTTTGCAATGCAATTCCATCATCGTTGAAGCTACATACATTGTTTACTAGTTCGGTGAGTGCTTCTTATTCATTGGTTCGTCGGTTGCTGCTTGTTGTTGTTTGGTTCATAATTCGACCTGCGCTTCTGCCTTTCATCGTTTCAGAGTAAGTTTCCATGCCATAGTTTCATTTTATGTTCCTTGTCTATTGTTCAGTGTTTGTAGTTTGGAAGTAAGAATGTTTGCATATTTCTACTGGCAAGCTCGTCATATGTTTTCGGTTCTTTCTGTGCTTCAGATGCGGTTTCGTAATCGTTGGAGATACATATGTTGTTTACTGGTTTGGTGGTTGTTGTTTGTTTGTTGGTTCGTGGGTTGTTGGCTCTGTTTGTTTGTCTCGGGTTTACGCTTTGGGGCCATGGGGCTGTAGTTGGGCCTATTCATACTTTCTCGTTGGTTTGGTGATTGTTGTTTTATTTTGTTTGATTAGGATTTGCAGGGTTGGGGTCCTGCGTTGGTAGTTGGAGCTATTTTATTTATTTATTTTTTGGATTATTATTGTTTTTTGGCCGCTTTACGATGTTCAGTCCCTGCATCCACGAGTCGACATGAAGTTGTGTTATTTGCCATGTTTGGCAAGGTTGATATTTGTTCTATTGTGATAATATGTTGGTGCTTCAGTGCTGGCATGAAAGAAAATAGTTGCATGAAAAATACTTTGAGAAGTACATGTGCAATTGCAATATTCGTTGTTTTTTTGTTAAAATAAAGCATATGCAGGTTGCATTTATAAACCATTAATGGTCAAATGTGCCCATATGACAATACATTCTCTTTGTCCTTTACACAGACTGGTGTGCCCACAATACAATATGTCTTGTACTTGATATATGATATGTACAACAAAGATTCTGCAAAATTATATTTCCATGTCTGGAAGCATATCTGGTTAGTTTTCCACGAAAAACCAAAATCTTGTATCGTGGGCACAACAGTCTGTGTAGAGGATAAAGAACATGTATTTCCATCGGTGGAAGCATATCTGGATACTTTTCCATGAAAAACCATAAATCATTTAGCTATGGCCATCAATTTCGTAATATTTTGTGGCTTGTAATATATTTTGGGCAAGGAAAAAGAAATTACACATTCACAACTATGGATGGAGAAGCGCAAAGGTTGATGTTTCTACCTATCTTTTAGACTGTTCGTTGAGTTTCTTTTGTCGTATGTATGTATTACATGTTGTCTGGTGCATACCATCTTCCATTCATGTTCATTTCATTTTGTGCATTCTCACATTCAAACAAACATAATAACTGGAGAACACAACAGAGTCTTGACTACATCGCTTGAAGAGGATATAGAAAGGTGTATGATTGTATTTTTATTTCATATTCCATTGTTTTGTATTTCATTTATTATCTATATATGTGTTCACCTAGTTTATTGTATCTTCATTACATGCATTCTTGCATACTAACCTACTTCATGTCCGTTGTGTTTTTGCTCCACTGCTACATTTAAACAAATAGAATGGTTGGAGAGGACGATAAACTCTTTGGCGAGAATGTAGCCGAGGAATTACAGAAGTGGATATATGTGCTCTTATTTCATATTCCAGTGTTCATTTTTTCATTTGTTGTTTGTATATTTGTTATACTTATTCTACTGCTTTGCACCTTTTTTTATTTTTATTTTTTTCCCCTTCTGTAAGGTAGCTAGAGAGGTAGTGGGGGGGGCGCAGAGGGCCCATAGTGATAATAGTGGAGGTCATTCAATGTAAGGTGGACTAGGTCCACTATATTATTAAATAAGGCCCACTATGGTAGTTAGATATAATAAATGAGTAATTAGATATAATAAATGTAAGAGGACTTCTTAGATATGGTAGTTAGATATAATAAATGAGTAATTAGATATAATAAATGTAAGAGACTCTTGTAGCTGGGTTCTACTTCTAGAATATTACTAGAATGTTCTTGTGTGATGGTAGCACTATATAAAGGGGTTCAAGCAATGCAATGAGACATGGAGAGAAATATTCTCATTTATGGATGATTTCAATAAGATGATTCCCCTTCAAGAGGCATTACAGCCATGAGGATCTCTTCCATAATAGGATCCATTGTAAGGAAGGTTCTTACTACCCTAAGGGTTTTATTATAATAAAGTTGTGGTTTTCTATATGGTTTCATATATCTTGTGTAGTGATTGTAGTCTAGATATCTTGGATCTATTGTGATATTTTGTATTCAGGTATTTGGTCTTAACAAGTGGTATCGTGAGCACTTTCTTCCTAAGCGTATTATCAGGGCAAATATTTTTATTTTTGCAGATTTTTTTCTAATAAAAAAAAGAGGGACGCTACATTCTAGAAGTTTTTGGCATATTTCTATGCCAAATTTTCATACAATGGTTGTATATCTGAGTTTATAATACGTTAATCTAATTTGAAAAAAATCGCCTAAAACGGAGTCTGTGAAGTCAATATATTGAAGTTTTTAAAATCTGCAAATTTTCGTGATTTTTCCGTGATCACACGAGATTTTTTTTTTAAATTTATGTAGCATATAGAGGCCTAATTTCTCCAAATAAATTACATATCTGAGTTCCTCACAATTTCACCCAATTTCAAAAACAAATCAGCCAAAACTGAGTCCGGGAAGTGAAGTTACGAGCATTTTTTAACTTCAGCAGCTTTTTAGGGTTTTTCCAAAAAAGCCACGATTTTCTCACGTAACCATTGGGTGAGTTCATAGGATGCTCCGATGACTATTTCTTCTCAAAACACAAAAAAAATTCTTTTAATCATTCAAAGCCCGCTGGTTTCACACATTGACAGATAGATTGGATGCATTTGTACATGGCCTCACGCATAGCTCACGTATACGCCACGATGGCCTCAATGATAGTTTTCTCAGAGGTATTCAAGATTCATTGAATAACATGCGTGAGAGATTTCTATGGAGGGTCCTCGTGGATGAATATAATCAAGAAATATATGTTTGGTGTTATTTTGAGGCGACAGCATGATTGGTATATGGATAGTTGTCATTTTGGGATGACAACCAATTTCATATTTTATTTGATGACTTACCCACCTTCTATAGAGAACATCAATGTCCCACATCAGAGCTAGTTACCAGCATTCAACCTACATATTATACAATGGTATTATTCATTCCATATTTAGCTACGACCTTTTCCACTATCCGATGGATCTTCTTATTTGGATCCACATGATAGGTAATGTACTTGGAGCATCATTTGAGTTGGTTATTGGGTTCCAAAATATTCTATGGGAGTTCACAGAGCACTTGGACATGGGACCTGGTCTTACAATGGTGGTTGAACATGGTGGATTCTTTCTGCTACGGGGACCTTGGCTCTTTAGTCTTTTTCAACATTATGGTCTACAATTATCCATGGGACCCCTCGGTATATGAGTTGTACACTGCCGCTGAGGACAAACGCCATAAGGGGATGGAAATGTAAGGTGCTAGAGAGAGTGGGGGGCCCAGAGGGTCTATAATGATAATATTAGTGGAGGTCATTCAATGTAAGGTGGACTAGGTCCACTATATTATTGGGGAATAAGACCCACTATGGTAGTTAGACATTATAATAAATGGGTACTAGATATAATAAATGTAAGAGGACTTTTAGAGAAGGTTTCACTTCTAGAAGATTCCTCTAGAATGTTCTTAGGTGATGGTAGCACTATATAAAGGGGTTCACAATGTAATGGAGACATGAAGAGAAGTATTGCATTTGAGCCAGAGTCTAATAGGAGGATACCCCCTCGAAGAGGCAAGTGAACAGGAGAGGATCCCTTCCATAATAGGATCCATTGTATGGTGTTGCCCTACCTCAAGGGTTTAATATAATAAAGTTGTGGTTTTATATATGGTTTCATATATCTTGTGTGGTGATTGTATTCAGATATCTTGGGATCTATTGTGATATTTTGTATTCAGGTATTTGGTTCTTAACACCTTCTTTTCTTCCTTCAAATATAATATATTCTGTGTATTCTGCTGGCTGTTACATTGGAATAATTAGACATGTTTCTCTTTCTTTTACATGTCTGTCTTCATACTAAATTGTCTTCATGTCCATTGTATATTCGACATTCGTACCTTGGAAGAAATAGGTTGGTTGGACAGGAAGATGAATTGTTATGTGCAACAACAGAGGGTTATGTGGTACAATCTTCTAAAAGGTATACTAACTGTGCTGGTAAATTAAATATAAAAATTGGGTGGGGGAATATAATATTAGACTTGAAAATGATGGCTTGGAAGCAATGGCCCTTTATTACCTCTCTATTTCTACTTTTTCCACTTTCTATTATCCCTTTTGTTTTCTAATTTATCTGCTTAGTGGTCTTTGCGAAAATGCCTTGGTGCGTCGGTTGACAGACTAATGGTTTCACATATATGGTCATGCTTCTACCTTATTCCATACTTACCCACTTTGTCGATTGTAGGCATCAGGCTGGAGGGTTCAATATTTCTCCCCTGGCTTCTGGGGGTCTGCAATATATAGATTGGTCATGGTGCCCCGCCATCATGCCCTGTTTACTATTACACATTTTTCCAGTTAAAAAAATTAGATGCATACAATTTTACTCTTATTTAGTCCTTCTGATGGACAATATACAATGCATATGCTTGTTTAGTCATGATGTTCATATGCACATGCTTGCATCAAAAAAATTTGGACTAGTGACATGGCCATGACCAGTCAGTCATCCCAGACATCAACAGACCGACAAGGCGAAAGGTAAAGATGCATACATTCTGCTCTTAGCATGTTTACCAGAAAAATATCCTCAACTATTTATTCATCTATGGCATGGTGAATATGCTGATGTCATCTGAAATGCATGGTTTACAGTTCACAAGATGTATCAACAAGTACAAGCGAGACGTCGAACATAGCACATGTTCCACAGACTAAGAGGTGTGGTTGAAAAACTTTGGCTCCATAGTTCATCGAAGCTATGCGTGTACTTGTAGATTTATGCTAGTGAAAGAAGAATAAAGAAAAAAAAATGCACACTACCATTCACTTTAGTTTTCCTGTTCAAAAATTGTCACCAGGTCTAGAGTTGTAACACCCAAAGTACTATCAATAGAGGGCTTGAACAACTGCCAAATTGGACAAGTGTTCGTCGGGGACATAATGGTCGTCTATATCACCTACTTGGACAAGGAAAACAAAACTAGATCCATTATGAGTGCTGACATGACAGACAAGGAGGCCATGATGACAGTGACATTGAGTATTCCTACACAGCTTGTCCAGAAACATGCAAAAAAGATATTGTCGGTTAATGGGATATCCATTAAAAATTTTAATATATTTCCCAAAAGAGTATATGATTGTGGTGATTATGATCAGATTATTTCAGTCAATGAAACAAGTATTGTGTAAAACATTCCCATTGTTTGTTCAGAATATCGTTTCGTCCTGGATGTGGCTATCAACCAACTTGCACAGAGTAGTGATATTTACCCAATCGGAACCATTGACGCAACTGTCACACTGGCAAGAAAACTTGGCTTGCAACAGATTCTCCATATAAAGGATGGAGAGTCGGACATCGACAAGGCAATGGTACCTCTTTCCATATCTGGTTTTGACCTTTACTTTTGCATGTGCATGTATCTTAGGTAAGTTACACAAATATTGCATTGTTCCATGTTGCAACTGCAATTGTTAAATAGCTATTCAAATTTGTTTTCGTCAATGGAGCAACAATTGCATAGAGGGATGATTCCACTTATGCTCTTCAAAAATATAACAAAGAAAATGGATGTTAGAGAAAGGATCTTTTAGACAACCCAAGAAACATTTGTAACAAATTTGCGAGGAGATATAGTACAAGATATGAAGAAACTAGCTAGCTCTACAACTATTGTGCATATACATCCACAAAATCATCCTCACTTTTCTTATACAAACTAGCCTTCACCAAATTTATGCGGCTTGTTTTATTATTAATTTTTTTTTTAAGGGGGTGGGGGGTGTAGTTGTGTATTATATTGTTCAATGTATTAATTCCTATGCTCAGGTTCCTAGGTTGAAGGTGTTTTAGTTGCAGCGAATGCGTACTCAACCCCCTTTGAACCTGTATGTGCGAAATGAAACTCTCCTACTTCTGCCTCCGCTTTGATAAGTGATGATACGATTGATTGTCTGCAATGCGGTGAAAATTGTCCATATATATATGGAAATTACCTCAATGTTTCCATCTGAACTGTGGGAAACACAATCGTGCATTGTACGGTTAGGCATCCTCTCTTACAAAATGTGCTTCCTAATTTGGCATAATTGTCGTATGAAACATATATACAAAAAAAGGAAAGCAATGTCTACATGCTGCACGATTTTTGGATACACAACAAATTTACCTTAAATGAGGACAATGCAATTTTGCATATCGATTGAAGAAGGGAAAAAAAAATATCAAACTTTGGCAGGAAACAAAAATACCTCATGTGTCTCTTTAATATTTCTTCAACATCCAGATCAATGTTCGTTGGACTCGACTACTTGGGATTGCATGCGCATAAAATTGTTTAGTCCAAAAATGGGAAGCATGGCAACAAACCCCATATATCCCATGGCCTCGATTATTTTCTACTAGGTGCATATACCATATGTAAGAGAAAGTGAATGCCACAACGTCTTTTCTTTGTATATCAAATTGTTTGATGCAAAGGTCGATGCATCCTGCTCTATGGAACCTTGTGGGAGATTGCTTGCGGCTTTTTTGGAGTTTAATTGGTTCTTGGTTGTATGCTTCGTCTACTAATTTGTATATCGTGGAACTCTGAGTGTTGTTTGGAGGACACAAAATAATAGAATTGCAATTTTCAGCTAGCTAGCGCACAAATCCACTTGATAATTTCTATGGTGCTATGATGCAAATGTAGTATGTGGCTTGTTTTAGCATTTTTCCTTGATCGATGAACTTGGTAAAATGAATCTCCTGGAATAATTTGAAATCAACAAATGTATATTGTGCGAAGTCCATTTGTGCTATCATATCAACAAGAGGCCCTTAAAATTCAAATTGGTCGTTGTTATTCTTGTGGTGATAGAATTTTAAAAAAACTTTGTTTGTTTTCTTTCATTTCTTTTAAAATAAGCGATTTAACATCCTTTGATAATTTTATGTAATTAAATTGTACAATATCAATATTTAATATTTGAAAATAATGTTAGATAGGATGAACATCCGTAAACAATCGCAATGTTGAGCCTGCCAGTTCTGGAGTCCGTCTGTCAATTTGTATGTCACAGAACTCCGAGTGTTGTTCGGAGGACACATGACAATAGAAGTGAAATGTTGAGCCAAACAACCCACAAGTCCGCCTGTCAATTTGTATATCACGGAACTCTGGGTGCTATTTTTAGGACACAGAACAATAGAGGCTGAATTTTGAGCCTGCCAACCCGAGAACCTGAGATCCAAAAAGTGGCTAGGTATGGAATGAAGGATCCGTACATTCTCTATAAGATCTCATGTCCATACTTTATAAAAGTACATATTTGGTATGTATTGCTTGTTTCTTGGAAAATTTCTAGGTGTGAAAGTTGGTGGATGCACGTGTTTAGATTTCCACTTACTTTTATATCACGAGCCTAACCGACCACTTCCCCGTTTCAAATTGTACAAACTTTTTTGTCTAATTAAATTGTACAATATCAATATTTAATATTAATAATTTAGTATTGAAAATAATGTTTTTAGATAATGTTAGATAGTTGATAGGGATTACCATCTATAAACAATGGAAATCTTGAGCCCGCCAACCCTGGAGTCTGTATGCCAATTTGTATATCGCGGAACTCCGAGTGTTGTTTGGAGGACACGAAACAATAGAAGTGCAATGTTGAGCCATCCAGCCCACAGGTCCACTTCTGAATTTGTATATCACAGAATTCTAGGTGCTATTTGTAGGGAACATAACAATAACGAACCAATTTTGAGCCCACCATCCCGACAACCCGCGATCCAAAAAGTGGCTAAGTATGGAATGCGAGATCCATACATGCTCTATAAAATCTCATTTCCATACTTTATAGTACATATTTAGAATGTATTACTCATTTTTCAGAAAATTCCTTGGTACGAAAATTGGCAGATTGACGTCTTCAGATTTCACTTAATTTTATATCACCACCTCAACCGACTGCTTCCCCATTTCATATTGTACAGACTTTTTGGCTCGCGGTTTTTTCGAATAAGCGAGTTACCGGATCGACGAGTTCAATATTGATAATTTATGTATTTAAATTGTGCGATACCAATATTTAATATTAATAATTTAGTATTTGAAAATCATGTTTTTCGATAATGTTAGATAGTTGATAGGGATGCCCATCCGCAAATAATGGAAATACTGAGCCCACCAGTCCTGGATTCCATCTGTCAATTTGTCTATCACGGAAGTCTGACTGCTTCTTGGAGGACGCGAAACAATAGAAGTGCAATGTTGACCCTGACATCTCGCAAGTCTGCTTGTCAATTTGTATATCGCAGTACTCTGTGTGATGTTTGTAGGGAACAGAACAATAGAGGCCCAATTTTGAGCCCGCCATCCCGAGAACCCACGATCCAAAAAGTGGCTAAGTATGGAATAAGGGATCCATACATGCTCTATAAAATCTCATGTCCATAGTTTATAAAAGTACATATTTAGTGTGTATTGCTCGTTTCCACCAAGTGTTGTTTGGAAGACACAGAACAATAGAAGTGCAATGTTGAGCCATCCAGTCTGCAATTTCGCATGTCAAATTGTATATCGCGGAACACTGGGTGCTATTTGTAGGATATGGAGCAATAGAGACCCAATTTTGAGCCCTCCAGACCAAGAACCCGCAATCCAAAAAGTGCCCAAGTATGGAGTGTGGGATACGTACATGCTCTATAAAAATATAATGTTCATACTTTATAAGAGTACATACTTAGTATGTATTACTCGTTTTTCGAAAAATTTCTAGGTGCGGAAGTTGGTGGATTCACGTCTTCAGATTTCACTTACTTTTATATCACCATCCTGACTGACCGCTTCCCCATTTCATATTTTAATAAAAAAATATAAACTGGCCCAAGTCCAATTGTGCTATCACATAAACATGAGGCCCTTAAAATTCAAATAACATGTTTGTCAATTTGTATATCACAGAACTCTAGGTGCTATTTGTAGGGCACGGAACAACAGAGGCCCAATTTTGAGCTCGCCAACCCGAGAACTCGCAATCCAAAAAGTGGCTAAGTATGGAATGAGGGATTCATACATGCTCTATAAAATATCATGCCCATACTTTATAAAAGTACATATTTAGTATGTATTACTGGTTTCTTGGGAAAATTTCTAGGTGTCGAACTTGACGGATACACGTGTTTAGATTTCCACCCACTTTTATATCACCAGCCCGACTGACCTCTTCCCCATTTCATATGATACAAAAGTTTTGGAACGCAAGTTTCCAAATAGGTCGGTTTTCCTTTTAAATAAGATATTTATCATCCTTTAATAATTTTATGTAATTAAATTTTACAATATCGATATTTAATATTAATATTTTAGTATTGAAAATAATGTTTTTAGGTAGTGTTAGATAGTTGATAGGGATCACCATCTGTAAAAAATCGCAATCTTGAGCCCGCCAGCCCTGGCTTCTGACTTTCAATTTTTATATGGCGGTAGTCCGAGTGGTGTTTGAAGGACACAGAAAAATAGAAATGCAATGTTGAGCCAACTAGCCCCCAAGTCCGCCTGTCAATTTGTATATCGCGGAACTTTTGGGTTCTATTTGTAGGACACAAAACAATAGAGGCCCAATTTTGAGCCCGTGAGCCCGAGAACCCACCATCCAAAAAGTGGCTAAGTATGGAATGTAGGATCAGTACATGCTCTATAAAATCTCATGTCCGTACTTTCTAAAAGTACATATTATGTATTACTCATTTTTTTCAGAAAATTTCTTGGTGCGGAAGTTGGCGTATTCACGTCTTCATATTTCACATACTTTTATATCATTATCCCAACCAACCGCTTCCTCGTTTCATATTGTACAAACCTTTTTGTTTAATTAAATTGTACAATATCAATATTTAATATTAATAATTTAGTATTGAAAATAATGTTTTTAGATAATGTTAAATAGTTGATAGGGATTACCATCCGTAAACAATCGCAATCTTGAGTCCACTAGCCCTAGAGTCCGTCTATCAATTTGAATGTTGCAGAACTCTGAGTGTTGTTTGTATGAAACGAAACAATAGGAGTGCAATGTTGACCCAGCTAGCCCACATGTCTGCTTGTCAATTTGTATATCACGGAATTCTAGGTGCTATTTGTAGGCCATGGAACAATAGAGGCCCAGTTTTGATCCCACCAGCCCGAGAACCCACGATCCAAAAAGTGGCTAAGTATGGAATGCGGGATCCTTACATGCTCTATCAAATCTCATTTTCATACTTTATAGTACATATTTAGTGTTTATTACTCATTTTTCGGAAAATTTCTAGGTGCGGAAGTTGGCGGATTCACGTCTTCAGTTTTCACTTACTTTTATATCACCAGCCTGACCGACGACTTCCCCATTTCATATTGCACAAAATTTTTGGCTCGTAGTTTTTCGAATAGGCGAGTTACCGATAGGCGGGTTCAATATTGTGTTTCCATTGTTCCGCTGCCTGCAAACAACACTTGACTTTCGCAACCCACAAATTAGCAAAAAAATTGAAATAAAAGAATATATACTATGCGAAGTCTAATGGAACAATCATATGAACAAGAGGACATTAAAATTCATATTCGTCGTTGTTATACTTGCGGTGAAGCTAACAGTACAAAAAATTTACTTAAACATCCAAAAAATGATTGTCTTGTAACTTTTCGATGCTTCTCTTATACAAACAGATCCTGGAAACTATAAACATCACTCGTTGTACCTATTCCTTGATTGAAGAACCTGTTAACATGTTTAATGAACTCCATAGTCACTGTTAAGACCAATTTCCGCTTCCAAAAAATTTCATCTGCTTTCTCTTTTCTCTCTTCTTTCCCTTTCTTTACTTACTCATTTTTCGGAAAATGTCTAGGTGCGGGATTTTCTTCCTTGGGTATATCTTCTGCCCTTTTTTTTTGTAGCCTGCCTAACCACTTTCCATACTTGGGAATTTCTTGGAATCTGTTTCGCGGGTTGGAAGGTGCACATAATGTACAATTCTTCGTGGGAATTCACCATCACCGCTACCTTCATACTTGTTTCCAGATATGCAATAATTAAGCTTTAATGGAAATAGTTCATCCTACAGGCACTGTTAAGAGTGTCATTAATGTCTAGAAGGCCAAAGAATATTTTTGATTACTATGAATTAAACCAAGATTTGTGGAGAAGTGTGTTATCCTTTCCAAGTATTCATTTCAAACATGATGCAATATGTTTTTGTGCACCGACGGGTTGGTGCCTTTAAGAAATCTCTAATTCTTCATCTCTCTTCATCGTCACTGTGACCTTCACACTTTTTTCTAAATATGTAATTAGTGAGATTTAATGGTAACAAATCATTCTACACAAACCCTGGATATTGTCATTGATCAATGAAAGGCTCGAGGAGATATTCCATTGATACACATTAAACCATAATTTCCGAAGGGTTATATTATCCCTCCCCAATTTTCGTTTCAAACATCGTCTAGAGAAAACACAAACTCTTATTAACTTGTGGCATCAGTTATGTCAAGATACAATAAACACATTCAGGCATAATGGCCAGAGGTTCCACTATTCTAGGGCATATTCTTACTACTCATCTCCCTCCGCCTAGGAGAAAAAAGGGAGATGGTCCCTTGGTACACCGAGAGATATATTTCAAGCCAAAGAATTCCAAGGAAACCCTGCCTTCTTTGAGAACCTACCTAGTTGCATTGATGGTTGGCACAGCGGTTGATGTCATGGATTCTGATCTGGAAGAAGATGATTTGATGGGTGATGATACGATAATGGATGATGGCAATGCAAATATTGTTCCCACTCCTACACCCAAATTCAAATCAACCATAATGGGAGGAAATTCTTAGCTCAATGATGGCGGTCCTGACAACACCAAAAGGAGTTTCAGAAAATAAACTGACACTGAACATAATAACCTCTTTGCAGCTTGAATGTAGGAATTCCAGAGGTCCAAATTAGTCCATTCTAGGCGGAAGAGTTTCACTGTAAGGAAACGATATGTTGATGCTCCCAGAGATATATTTCAAGCCAAAAAATTATTCACCTGTGGGACTACTGTCATGTTCTCTGGATATACAATTAACATCTTTGGGAATCAGGTCCATAACTCTCACTGTTTCAAGGCATATTTCTACTAGTCATCTCCTTCCACCCAGAATGGACTAATTTGGTCCTCTAAAATTTCACGTGCAACTTGTGTCCCTGAAGTTTTTTCGACTGTGCAGAGGCAGTTTCTAGTTGTGTCCTAACTTTCAGTTAAGGTCTATTCCATTTTCCCTGCAACGTTTTTCATCTTCTTCGTCACGGGAAGCTTATGAAAACTATCAATTTTACCACAGGATGATTCATCGAGGATAAAAATGCAAGGATCCTTCATACTACAGATCCCATGCCTGTGTTTGTGGCAGATACGTTCAATGTTTTGGCCCAAAGAACTGGGTCCAATTTCTAGGGATAGATGTACAATACTTGGTGTTTTTCTTTTTGTTTCAAATGGATTTCTATTAAAAAAAAAAATCCTTGGAGTCTTCATTGTTGCTTCTTTTCTAGATTTAATGCTTGTTCTCATTGGAATAGTTCAATGGTCTTGTAGTTCTTCGATATTGTGTTTACTTAGGTTATTTTTTCTAAGATGGAATATGTAACAATTATATGACAATGTACTGTTCCAATCTACCGAGATTTTATGCAAACAAAAAATGGATTACACACAGTTTCAAACCAATGTTCAATTCTATTTGTAATGCAAATACAACATAGCAATACCAATGTACAATGCTGCAGCAAAATCGTCTTTCTTGTTTCCAAACATACAGTTATTAAGTTTTAATGATAACAACCCATAATGCAAGAATTTTAATACTTAAGTTAATATGTTATAGTCATGGAAGAGTGTATCAAGAACACACTTACACCTACACACTCCGATAAAATCTAATATTCAACAAAGCATTTGCTGACAATTCTTTGAAACCAATTCGCTCTTACGAAAAATTCCCTCAAACTTTCTATTTTCCCACTCTTTTATCCCCTGTAGTTTCTCTTCCTAGTTACTTAATCATTTTTTTCCTAAAAATGCCTTGTTGTGTGGCTTGTCAGATTCATGCATTTCCGTCAAACGCTTCCCCTTTCTCTAAATTGGCCCTCTATTGTTCTGTGTCCTACAAGTAGCACCCAGATTTTTGTGATATAGAAATTGACAGGTGGACTTGCACACTGGCTAGCTAAACATTGTACTTCTATTTTTTTGTGACCTCCAAACAACATTCGAAGCTCCGCGATATACAAATTGACACATAGGCTCCAGGGCTGGTGGGCTCAAGATTGCCATTGTTTACGGATGGAAAATTTCTAAAATGAGCCATACCACATTTGTGTCATAGAAGCTATATTAAAGGGAAAATCATTTCCTCTATAGTTTTGTGTCCTACAAACAACACCCAGAGTTCTGCACTATACAAATTGACAGTCGGACTTGCGGGCTAGCTGGCTAAAAAATGACTCGGAGTTTCGCGATATACAAATTGACAGATGAAGCATACAACCAAGAACCAAGTAAACTCGTGGATCATATTCCTAGTCATTGTTTTCTATGCCCGCCACCTTCGCACTTCTTTCCAAGTATATATCTTGATAGGAAAATGGGATATCTGTTACAGATGTGAATATATTGGCACTTCTTTTTCGTCTTTTATACTTAGCCAAATATTTGTTTCTCTTTTACCTGAAATTTATCTTTCTCGTCACTTATTCATTTTTTTGAAAATGTCTGGCTGCGCACGTGGGTGGAATTGCAGGTTCACGCTTGCACTCGTGCTCTTATATCACGACACTGACTGACTGCTTCCCCATTCCATACCCAGACACTTCTCCGACCGTGGATTCCCGGTAGGCGGGCTCTAGAATGGACTTCTATTGTTCCATGACCTGCAAATAGTACTGTCACTTCCACGATATACAAATTTAGAACCAGACTCAGATCATACCCTCTTTTGTATTATGGTCTACCTATCATGCCCTCTTTCGTCATATACATTTTGCATTGAAAACTTTCGAGAAATACAATTTAACCATTGGGTCCTCACGTCTTTCGTGGAACTATTGTCATCCCATTTTGAAGCTCGTATGTCCTCTTTCCATACTTCGCCATCTTTTCGAATTTCTTTCGCAGATCGTCAGTTTGGCAGGTTCAAGAAATATTCAGTTCCTAATCGTTGTTTCTTGTGCTTGTGCCCTTTTGCAATTAGAAATTACCAATTATATATAAGATCTTATTTCTAGGCATGCAATTAGTAGGTGTTAATTTCAAACATCATGGAATGTCATTTGCGCATTGTCAGGTTGGTTCGTTAGCGAAAATTTCAATCCTCGCTTTCGAGAACAAGTCCGCCCAACCATTTCCCTATTCCATACTTAGCCACTTTCCCAGAATTTCACAAATATACAAACCGACTGCTGAACTGCCCCATCATGCTCTCTTCTGCTTTACACGTTTTGCAGTCAAAAAATTGGATACATAAAATTTGACTATGGAACACTCGCCTCTCCTGAGTATCCCCGTAACCCTTTTTTGAATCTCGTCCAACTTCTTTTCAGACCTTGCCATTCTTTCCTTCCTCTCCGCAGTGTCCATGACCTTCGCACTTATCTATAATAAAAGATAAAAAAATTGTTTATATATATATATATATATATATATATATATATATCTTGTTTCTAAATATGCAATTACTGACATTTATTTCTAACATCTCATCATGCACAAACCATATAGATTTTCATTAATAGGTGAAAGGCTCAAGGAGATCTCTTATTAATGTGCATTAAACCAAGATTTGTGGGTGTTATGTTATCACTTATGAGTGTTGATTTCAAAATCATGAAATGCCATTCGCATGTCACCCACTTGGCACATTCATGAAACCTCCAATCCTTAATTACTCTTTGTTGTACCCGCCACCTTCACATTTCTAAATATACAATAAGTAAGCTTTACTGCTAACAGCTCATCATGCACCACCCATACAGATTGTCTTTAATCAGCGAAAGGCTCGAGGAGATTTCTCATTCATAAGCATTTAACCAAGATTTAGCGCAGAGTTACATTATCATCTCTAAGTGTTCATTTCAGCCATTGTCTGGAGGAAACCAACGTTCTCATAAACCTATGGCATCATATCGACAATAGTTATGTGGAAATACCGTGAACATCTTCGGGCACGAGGACCAGAACTTCTAGTGGTCCAGGGCATATTCTTATTACCCAACCTCTGCCACAAAGAACCAAGTAATTTGGAACTTTGGGATTGCTCGTGTAGGTTGTGTCTCTGATGTTTTTGACTGTAAGGACCTGGTCTCTTGGTGCGCCGATAAATTTATTTCAAAAAAAAAGAATTATTCCACTGCGTGACCGCTCTTTTGTTTCTTTGTCACCTTAGGTCTTCGGCCAGATGATAAGATTGTCGGAGCAACATTAATGTTCAAAGGAGAAGATTGCAAACAGTTCCTAGAAAATCATAATAACGAGCTGGACCTCTTGCCCCATTTATTGGAATACCTGATTCTAGTTCTTGAAGATATCACAAGCTTGCAGGTTAGTTCATTTAGAAATCCATTCCACGAAATTCCCTGGTTGTTTACAAGAATAACGGGATAGGAGTCCACAACAATTGTTTCCTAGATGACTCTTTATATTTTGTATTTCACAATCAACGAACAAGCCATTTTTGATAGGGGCAAGTTAATTTCCCATGAAATTTGTTCCCAATTGTCAAGCTTCAAAAGGGAAAATAAATTTTATATGTCGTCCTACTTAATTTTTGTGATAGCTCTTTGCTGTCAGTTTCCAAAACTGTCTTTGTCAAAGAATGTAAACTTGGAATTCGACCCAGTAACATTCTAGTACCAGGACTTGTGGAAGCACAAGGCTTCTCACTATTTTTATGAGGTTTTTAATGGCTTTGTGTATGTTTGCAAAGTTTTGTTGTTAGGAGAAGATGCTCCCCGCATATCTGAACAGGAAACTAGTTTTTTAGATAGGCAAGGGACACTTGAACATTTGGATAATTACACAGTGATAATAATTTTTGGCTCCATCGAAAAACCTACTCTCCTTCCATGTCACATTACAGACATAATGTTTGTTGCAGAAGTAGCACGAAAATACAACTACTGGTTGCATCTTTTGCAAAAGAAGAAAAAAAAATAGTTCATTCCTCTACCTTGGAAAGTAGGGGAGTTCATATTGAAAAATGTCAACAAAATTAACGAATTCATTACGCATTCTAGCATCTTCAACCTGAGATATGTTGAAAGCATAAGAGGGTTTGACCTCGATAATATTTTTTGACAACATTTACAAACACTTGGCCTCAATGATTGTCTTTTCAAAAAATACCTGCCCAAAAATAGAGACACTAGTGGAAACGCTCCTGCTTCTAATGTTAAAGACCTAGACATAGTGCAAAGCTGCACAAAATTTTACATACAATAGGGGAAAGGCCCCTGTGACAAGAGTGTTCAATCAACAAATAACACTAAAAAAAGTACGACATCCTGGAGCATCGCTCCAATGGCCCACCACAACAACAAAGCAACTCAGAGTTATTCAAACAGAGGAGGAGATAACAACCCTGCTCACTCTAAAATTGGTAGTTCTCACAAGCTTCCAGTAGAGAAGAAGAGAAAAAAAGTATGGGACAGGCAAAAGAGACAGAAATTCAGAGTGAGAACATGGAACTTGAAACTGATCTGGATAGCATGCTCAACTACCTTGATCAGCCCGGAGATGTCATCCAGCATAGCCGTCCAATGGACATATCCGATACCGAAAATTTTGATGAAGATGAATCCTTCGTGTTCCAAAGCATTGTTTTTGACAACCAGTCCAAAAAAATGATAATTGAGAAAAAAGTTGTAAAAAAAAAGAAAGCAAACTCTCGTTCATAGGTTGACCTTGCCAACATGCGGTCGTCTCAAATCTGTCAACTTCACAACGTGAGAGGAGATGCACTTCATTATTCCATTGGAGGAATCAAGGTTGAGAATGCCAGACTGAAGGACCGAGTCAAGAAATTGGAAGAGGCTTTGATTCCTATGCCATTGCTTGTCAATCCTTTGGTAATATCCATGTCTGCCATCCATGCAGCCAACTTAAAAGCATCCTACAACCTCCTTGCATCCTGTAGAGGATATGTGGAGAATAATATCAAGAAAATAATGGAACTGGTTATCGAGGCGTGGAAAACATCACAAACCATCACTTCCCTTGGAACCAGGGAACATAGTTTTCTCGAACATTTGCAGGTGAAGTTAAAAGATGAAGAAAAATTCTATTTAAAGACGATCCTTCCTTTTGGCACCATTCTCAGCAATATAATAGAAACAAAAAGAAGACAATAAGATCTTCCATCCAAAAACTAGATCAGTCAATTAAATGCATGCTAGAAAGAAAAAGTGAAGAACTTGCATCTCATTGTTCAGTCATGTGAACAAGACATATCAAATAAACATAAATTATTCAGAAGGATGTCAAGAATAAACTTAGCCGGAAAGACCAATGACTTCCAAGACACCTACTTGATCACAAAATTCTTTCCCTTAACTAGGCAAGAGTTCGATAAACAGGTTGATATGTTTAAGGCGTTGTCTCTGGAAAAGTTTTACAGCATCCTTGAATATAATCAAGCTCACGTCGATGATTGGCTAGTCGACTATTCAATACAGAATGAGGAAATTCATCAGGCTCTGTGTAATCTTTCTATCGATTTTCGGGAATTAGAAAACGATATTTTCATGATAAAAAACCGGAATGAGATCAACATCGTCCCAATGAGAAGCTACATTGAAGAATGGCTCAAAAGGGAATTGAAGCAGGCCGTAGAAGAAAGGCAACAGGCAGTTGTCAAGATTCCAACAGTCATTGACAACATCAATGAAACAACAGCCGCAAACAAATAGTGAAAGGGCTCATATGTACCATCAATGTAAGTCTACTGATCGCATCCTGCTTTGTTTATCAACCCAGTTATTCAACTTTTTTAAATGGAAATGTCTAGGCAAACTCTTATACCTTTGAATTTTTATTTTTTTGGGAGGTATTGCACTTTACCTTCTTTGTACAGTCTTGTTTGTTGTACATATTTCTCTAATGGTCCGCGGGAGCCCCAATCCCAGTCTACATGACAAAAGCATTGAAATTTCCATTAATATGTAAAATACTTTTATTTTTTATATATTTCAAAATTTCCAGTAATATATAACAAACTTTTATTTTTTGACATATTTCAAATAAAATTGTTTTCTTATCTCCTTTTAAATTTATGTCTTCGTACATTTTTATCTTTCACAAATATATATGACAAATGAATTTGTATTTTGTTATATACTTTTAAAAACATAATTTAAACAATAAAAATAGATAATTTCACCTCAATTAATGCCAAAACATAGAACCTATACACAATATCCTTCTTTTGTTTTTGTATTTCATTTATTAAATACTTAATTTATTATATTTTAATTATACTTTATTTCGTTTATACTTTACTTATTATATTTCTTTTATGCTTTGTTTGTATTTCTTTTATTAATAGCTTCGTTTATATTTAGATTATATGCTTCTTTTAAATTGTATGCAATGTTTATATGATTTGATTATATGCTTTTGTACAATGTTTAATTAACATTTCTTATTTTTTTTTATATATGTTGTTTTGATTCTATACTTATATGTCATATGTTGTTTTGAATATATGCTTATATGCCACGTTTATATATTTATATGTTGTTTTGATTATATGTTTATATGCCATGTTTATATATTTATATGTTGTTTTGATTATATGTTTATATGCTATGCTTATATGTAATGTTTCAATTATAAGTTTAAGGTTGATGTATTGGACATAACTATGGTTAGATTTAGTTTTGAAATTGTTGTGTTTTCTTTTTATATAAGTTTAAGGTTATGTATTGGACACAACTATGGTTAGATTTAGTTTTGAAAATGTTGTTTTTTCTTTTTATATTTGCAACTTAAAGAACTCCTTATGGGAAGGTATTCAAAGACATGTATGTTGAAGGTTGTGTTTAATGAGTTATTGCACTAAAAAATTGTAAATTCATTTTTTATTGATTTATTGAATTTTTTTTATAAACAATATTAAAATTAAAAATAAGATTTAGATATCAAAAATATTTTACTATTAATTTCTATGTACTATTAATTTCATTAAAATATTAATATTTTTATTAATTCTTATCTTAATGCTTCTTTATGGTTATTTTTTAGTCTTCATTATATAATTCTATATGCATCTAGATATATCAACATAGTCAAATCTAACTGCAAATCTAGAAGAGTTAACCATATATCAACTATATATATAAAAATGTGAAGTATAGGCATACTTAACCATATATCAACCATATTATGTGTGGCATATATCAACTTAGTACAAACACCATAACATACCAACGATGTAAAGCCTACGACTATATGCTAGTACAACATTGTTCAAACCTTGGTATAAACACCACAACATACAAAGGATGCAAGGCCTGCAACTATATTCTAGAACTACTAGACTAAAATTGAAAAGGTGTCAAGTAATGGTGAGTGGTATTATATAGAAGCACAGTTCGCAGGAGAAAAAGAGAGTTTGTGGTCGCCAAGATCGTAGACTATGTGGAAATTTTGTTGTTGAAAATTTCCGAATGATGATTTCGAATAATTTGAGAATGCAAGGAAAACTATCTCGTCCTTACCATACTAGTCTGGTACAAAGGTGTTCCTTGGTCCCATTACATATTCTACACTTGAATATTTCGCACCTCCTTCAAAGTGAAAAATAATATTTTGAAATTGGAGGCCAGGAATAAAATAGTAACAAAGATCTAAAATATCAGCAGGAAATCCATTAACTACATTATTAAGTCTTTGTATGTTGAAGTTGACATCTTGCAGAAAAAATATTGTATTCAGGTTCCGTCAACAAGGTGACATAATTTCCAGAATCAATGATAAAGCCTCTGCTTCCATCGTCTTGAATTTTAAATGTATCCTTGAGAATCCCAAGGTCTCGTTCACCCACTACACCGATTCTTTCAAAGCTAAGATAATAGAAAGATGGATACAAAGGGTTTTGAATCAGAGGGGTGACACTAAAACTAGGCCAGAAGGTAGTAGCATCCCTACGAAGAATAAACGGTTGTTGTGTGAATCAACATGTATGGGTCATAAAGACAGGGATGATTTTAAGGATGGAAATTTATTTTAAAATGTAGAAACTTTGATGAATCTTACTAATCCTTCATATGCTAACTATAAAATTTCTAAGGATTTTATATAGTTTGTATAAAATTTTGGCTATTTTTAAGGTAAAATAATTTTATCCTATAGAATTTGGGTCAATCATTTCTAGAATAGCGAATCTTTTTTTGGGAAAAACCATGGAAAATTAGCCCATGAGCGAAATTTATCTCCTAAAATCATCCATGCCTAAAAAATAGGAGAAGATGTGGTGAATGGAGGATCCAATCTAAGAAACGAGAGAGAATTCCCCCCTTGATATACTCATAATACCAGACGAGTTCAAGCAATCACATGTTTCCATATCTCCCATACATTCAGAATGTTATTTCCTATGCAAGCGAATAGGTGGTGTGGTGTTTCATGTTGCCATGATGGCCACATTCCATGATGGCCATGCTTCTCTCCTCACTACCAATTCATCACTTGTTTCCATATCTCCAAATATGAGAGGTTGTTTTTGTTGAAAAAGTGCCAACTAATTTCCCATGTTGATGCATGCACACAGTTTTTTCTGCTAAAAATAGAATGTGCATGCATGCACACTATAATGAACAGGATGTGTAACAGTGTAATTAATTTATGATCATTTCATGTAACTATATTATCTATTTATGATCATTTTGTGTAACTGTGTGATAGATGTTATATATACGAGCATACCCATAGAGGTGAATGTGCAATGTGTGAGAAAGACACAATATTGTGGACTCCAATGTGAGAGGAGAGGATGGTTGTATGTATTTGATTGTCTATTGTAATTCTCTCTTGAATAATAAAAATATCGATTATCACTACCTCGTGGTTTTTTCTCGTATTGAGTTTCCACATAGATCATTGTGTAAATTGTGTGATTGTTGTTCTTGGTTTATTGCTTGTTTATGCTCTAGTTTTTTCTATGTTTTGCTTCCGCTACCCAACAAGTGGAATTAGAGCACATAGTTGAAGGATCTGAGAGTGAAGGAGAAGAGAATCAAATCGTTGGATAGCAAAGCAGGTTAATCTAGCCGAGATGAGTGGAGTGGATCGACCTAGGATGCATTTTATTACACTGTTGCAAGGTGTCCATGTTACATAGTGTGACATTCGCAAGCACACTTGCAAAATTTTAAATTTCTGCAAAGTATTGTGGGTAGTACATATTACACAGTGTGACAAATTGGAGAAAGTGTAGCAGGCTAAGTGTCACGGGTAGTACATGTTACACAGTGCGACAATTTGGAAAGTATCGCATGCTAACCTTGTCTAGGGTGTGACACCCGTTGTGTCATCCAAAAATTAAAGTTTGTGCTAAAGGCGAAAGTACAGAGTTCAAAGTTTGAGGTGGAAAAATTTAGCGAAAAGAAAAATTTTCAATTATGGAAGCTCAAGATGCGGGACCTTCTTTTGCAACAAGGGTTGTAGAAGGCATTGGCAAGAAAGTCAAAGAGACCAATAGGTATGTCAGACGAGGACTGGGATGGTCTAGATTCAAGAGCTCTCGGTACCATTCGTCTATGTTTGGTAGATGAAGTGTTGTTTAATATTGTTGGAGAGGAAATAACAACAGTCTTATGGAGCAAGATGGAAAGTCTTTATATGACAAAGTCCCTGATGAACATAATCTTCTTGAAGAGACAGTTGTACAACTTACAGATGAAAGAAAGAAGGTACAAAATTGTTGATCACTTAAATGTTTTCAATACTTTGATTTGTCAATTATCTAGTATGGAAGTAAAGTACGAAGATGAGGACAAGGAAGTTACGCTACTGTGTTTGTCGCCTGAGTCTTGAGATCATTTGGTCACATCTATGTGGTTCAACACAACATATGCCATTGATTATGAAACTATTGTGGGAGCTTTGTTGTCTGAGGAAATGAGGAGTAGATCCAATAAAGAAACCTCAACAACATAAACAATGGTGGTCAGAGGTCGATATACATAAAGAGGGAAAGATTAGAATGTTATACCCAAGTCGAAGTCAAAATACAGTAAGGGTAAGGGAAAATGTTGGTTATGTGGAAAATTTGGGCATCTCAAGAAGGATTGTTGGAAAATAAAACAAGCATCCAACGAGGAATCCAAAATAGAAGCAAATTCAGCTATAGGTATGATTGATGAAGTTTTATCTATCTGTTGTGTCTCACCACTTGTGCTCACATAGAAGTTGTAGGGCGGTGATGGTTGAGTCACTGTGAAACAAAAAAAAAATATTGATTGCATGTAAATGGGCATATGTTTGTAAGACCTAGATAGGCATGCATACCCCTGGTTTATCAGGTCACCTATGAAAAGTCTAGACATATATTTAGGTAGATTGAATATGTGGGGGGGGAATGTGTGTTGGGTTAACCTTGACGCGATGAAAGAGTTAATGAGTTAAATATATTTTTTAGGTCAAAGCATGTGGTTTTTCAGGTCCATGTTTTTTGGGTAGCCCATGGTATTGTGTCCATGAATTGCATGTAATGAAGCTTGTAAAAGGCTTGGTGAACTCCATTGTAAATGGGCCTGGAGATAAGCAGTGAAGGCTTACTTAGTCGTCTTGGTCAGATTTGGTCATGGGAATTTTCGTGTTAAAGTGGAGCACTGAGACTCTAATGTAAAGTCACTGGAGGTGAGCGACAAAGTTTCACTTGGGTTGGTTTGGCCGGATTTGGTCAAATTTGTTCGAATGAAAAGTTCGAGGTGGAGCAGTGTGTCCAAGTTAGAAAGGTGGGTCTATAGAAACGATTATGTGTTGGCAGGTCAATCAAGTGTTTGAGAATATATGATGAAGGTAGGTTCATATCCATGGAACTTGGAAAGTATTGCAAGGAAGCTGGGATTGAATAAGCATGTTCAGTAATGCCAAATTGCAACAATAGTTGTGGATAGAAGCGATTGTGCTATCTAGTAACTCGATCACCATTGATAGAAAAAGACTAAAAGATTCTAGAAGAAGTATGAATAGGTCATCTGGTGATCACTCAAATGTGAGATTATTTGGTTGTGATGCTTATGTTTTTATCATCATTCTAAGTAAGACCCAGATCAAACATGTAGATATTTGATATGGTGATGATGTTAAGGGATGTAGAATGTGGGATCCTACTTCCCACATAATCATCATGGAAAAAGATGCACTGTTTGATGAATCTCGTTTTATAAAATCCAACATAGTAAAAGATGAAAGGTTCAAAGCATGACTGGTAGCAGAAGGGTATTTTGAAGGTATTGATTTCCATGAAAGTCTCTCACTAGTTAAAATGTTGTTTCTATTCATGTTGTGTTAGCACTAGTTGTGTTACTTGATGTTGAGTTAGTACAACTAGATGTTAAAATTGTTTTACATGGAGTTTTTTGGAAAATGGGATGTATATGGAAAAACCATAAGGGTTAGTTCATAATTGCAACAAAAGATTTGTTTCAAAACTCAAGAATCATTGTATGCCTGAAGCATGCCAGGAAAATGGTACAAGATTTTTGGGTCCTTCATGGTGAGCAAAATTTTAAAAGTGAGTATAACCATTGTGTTTAGGTTATATTTATTGTATTGGCGTTAAATGTTATGCTTGTAGCATTGAGCACACACATGCTTGAGATCTACAGGTCTGCTCAGTTGGTTAGGACGTTTGTTATGAAGGATCTGGGAGAAACAAAACAAATCTTGGGCATGAAAATACATAGAGACAAGAGATATGGTAAACTTGGTTTATCACAACAAACGTATGTGGTGAAGATACTCAGGAAATTCTATATGAATTATGTGAAACCAGTAAAATCCATATGGATTTCCATTGTAATTTTTCTTCAGGTTTATGTCCTAACTGATGAAGAAGAAAATGGTTATATGTCTCAAGTATTATATGCTAGTAGGAAATTTGTTGATTGTGATGGGAAATGGTCAACATTCCGCATGCAGTTGGTGTTGTCAGTAGACACATGGAAAAACTAGGTGAGGAGCATGGATATGGGTGCTTCAAACATAGAAGAACAAGTATCATCGACAGTGGTTGCAGTGATTTAGCTTGTGGTTATGATTCATGAGATTTGGACAAGAGGAGACCTACCTTAGGTTATTTCTTGTAAGAATGCAAGGATCTATTGGGTAATTTTGGATAGGTATAGGATGTGGTGTTCCATGGTGGTCAAAATGTTGTGCATTTGACTAACATTCTAGTATATCAAAATTGACAAGTGCATCAATTTATTAGAGATGTTATTGATGGAGGAATAATGGTCCATACTGGAGAAAATCATGCAGACATGTTCATGTAATAGTATTGTTAGAGAACTTGCGGAGCTGTGATGGTGTTTGACTTCTCTTGGTTTGCAAGAAAGGTGATGAATTAATTCGGGCATGATATATCAAGTAAATTGTTGTCAAGGTGGATATTGTTGAAAAAATGTCAACTAATTTCCCATGTGGATGCAAGCACACAACTTTTTCGGCTAAAAATAGTATGTGCATGCATGCACACTATAGTGAATAGGTTGTGTAACTGTGTGATCAAATTATAATTAGTTAGTGTAACTATATGATCTATTTATGATCAGTTCGTGTAACTGTGTGATATATGTTATATATACGAGCATACCCATAGAGGTGAATGTGCAATGTGTGAGCAAGACACAATAATGTGGAGTGCAGTGTGTGAGGAGAGGATGATTGTATGCTTGTGATTGGCTATTGTAATTCTCCCTTGAATAATAAGAATACCAATTATCATTGCCCCGTGGTTTTTTCTAGTATCGGGTTTCCACATAAATCACTATGTCAATTGTGTGATTGTTGTTCTTGATTTATTGCTTGTTTATGCTTTGTTTTTTTCTTTTTTTTTTTCTTCCGCTACCCAACATTTTTTCCATAACAACACAATATTATACCTCCATCCATAGCATGCATATTTTGATGTTTCTACTATGAGAAAAAACTAAGGGATTATAGACACGAATTGGAGTTGGAATTATCAATCTCTATAGGAGCAAGGCACCATCAAAGAGGACATTGGAGTAGTGACTAACAATGCTTGTGAGAGAAAGGCATCATGAAGCAAGATGTTTGACAAGTTTAAATAAAGTCAATGTGCAAATATATAATCAATGTATTTAAATACTAATATATTAAATATGTTTTGTTTCGATCTATTTAAATACCTGCCCAAGATAGAGACCCAAGTCCTAGTAACCCTCCTAGTAATCCTGCTAAATGATGGTTCAACATGGATTCTACATCATGGAACAAAGCCAATTTTGAGGTAGATTTGTGATAATGAAACCAACCAACAAAAAAGTATTATACGGTTCCTTTCAGTAGATATGTATCTATGTTTTGTTTCCATCTATGCTTCAATTTATTTATATGCTTAAATAAATTTATGAGTTTCATTTTATATAGTTCATTTTATAAAGCAGATGCTTCATTTTCTATTTATATGCATTGATATATTTTATATGTTTCATTTTACATGCACACAACTACGTTATGGTGTTTTTTATAAGCATCAATTTGTTTATATACTTCATTTTATATTTATATGCATTGATCGGTTTATGCTTCATCTATATTTCGGTTTTAATATGCCTCTTTTATGTGTCCCCACCGAAGGGACTATAGCACTTACTCGTTGGATTGACTACCTATTATTTGGTAGTTTATTGATAGTTTGACTGTAATTTTTTTTACTTTCAAAATTAAACATAGGAACACAACAATAATAATTTTTAATCAAATAAAAAATTATATTTTTCTCCTATTTGATTGGACCTCCACTTTGAAGCATTATTGACCTGTTGTCGACACACAAAAAAAGCTTCTCAAAAAAATGAGGTCATCCATATGTACCAGATTCCGATGATCAATACAATTAAAACTTCACCGTTGACGAATTCAATTCACAAAGACAAGAAATCGTTGGCCAACCCGCATATTCTGGTCAGTCCATGACTACAAGCGGGGATTCCACATCAATGACTGTCGGGGGTAGATTGAAATTTCCATCACACTGAATGATGGTGTGTGTATCAACATTCACATCACATGGTAAGTCATATTGCATGTCTATATTTTATTTTCTTTCATGTGGTCACTTATAGCGTCCAATTAATGAATGTTAAGCCAAAGTACTTCTTCCTTAGAGGCCTAATCTTAGCTTTGTATAACATATTGACTCTCCATATCCACAAAAATCATCCAACAAAAACTAAGCTGCCATGCAACACTTGTTATACTATGTTGATACATAGTTTATTATTATATGAAATGCTTCATTTATTATTATATGAAATGATTAGTTTATTATATTTTATTTATTATCATTAATAATATGAATTATGCTTTCATTTATTATTATATTTCATTTCATTGTTATATAATATGCTTTTCCTTTCATTATTGTATAATATGCTTCGTTTCTTGTATTATTATCATTCATAATATGCTTCATTTATGATTTTTTTTTATGCTTCATTTACTTGTTATATTCTATTTATGCTTCGTTTATTATTATATGAAATGCTTCATTTATTATTATATGGAATGCTTAGTTTATTATATTTTATTTATTATCATTAATAATATGAATTATGCTTTCATTTATTATTATATTTCGTTCTATTGTTATATAATATGCTTTTCCTTTCATTATTGTATAATATGCTTCGTTTCTTGTATTAGTATCATTTATAATATGATTCATTTATGATATTTGTTTTTTGCTTCATTTATTAGTCCCTGCAATCGCTCGTTGACCAACTATTTATCTAATATTTGACCAAAATTTGCGCATTTTCATAGTATTACATTATGAATTTGATTTAATTATTATTTTTAAATATTTAAATTTATTTTTCTATTATGTTATTGGTCGATGGAATTGGGGTATTATTTTGAGATCGACGACAACTTTCTCGGGACTGAGTTTGTTTCAGCTTTTTATGTGTCTTGTTCTTTTCGGGATGATGCAATACATCTAGTTCATGCACTAAACCACACGGAGTAAGTCATCGATTAATCTTATTACCTTCTCTTTCATTCCCTACGATAAAAGTTGCACGGTAAATTTCTTCTTCCTTTTAGTGCTCTATACATTTGATGCAATTTTCTATGAATGTCTTGCTCATTTTTTATGCAATGAACAATAATATTTTCCAATAAATAATAGATTGCATTAATTGAATTATCATCGACTCCTCTCCATGTTTTGTGCAAGTTAAATTTCATAGATTCAGTTATCCATTCCTCAGAGTCATGCCTATGTATGCTAGGTGGTGTTCATTGTTTTGAAAGTAAGATCCATTCCCTCTATGAGTGGCCTAATCTTCCTTTCCAGAAGAGGTTTGGAATTTTTATTCTAAATGTGCCGAAGAGTGTCAAATTCCTGGTAGACTCACTAAATTGGTTTTCTGGATCTGAACTGTCAACCGATTCCATGAAGTCCCATGCTTGGAAATAAACATTGACAACATCATTAACAACATCAGAATTTTTACAATATTCATAGACGTGGATCATACAATACATTAATGAAATTGTTCTCATCTTCCAAGACTTTTTGCCAAGGTCATGGTAATACTTTTCTTCATCTACCACCAACAAAAACATCATGGCATTACCTTCGGCAAACCAAGTTTTGTCTGTTAATATTTTTATAAAATCTGAAGTATTATCCTTACCCTTTTCAATACCTTGTCTCATATGATTCTCTACCCCTTTTCAAAGGCCCATTGATTGGCTATCTACGGGATGTAGGCGATTTCTCTTGGAATTTGCATGCAATCCAAAAAATCTTTGTAAATCAAAAAGTGATCTGTCTCTTGTTGTAATATTTGCAATCCATACAACAACGCATAACTTTCAGGGTTCATTATGAAAATTCTTATCAATCCGATTACAATTTCATAGAGAGACCAACACGCTTTGTTGAGTGAAAACATGATTTTCTACAGCCAAATCCTTATGGGAAGTAATAAGGAATGTAGCCTTACCATTGTGATTAAATTCACCATGACACTTCTCAAACAAACAACAATTGTTTCATTTAGCAATATAAAATATCGTTTGACACAACACATGGAAAAAGAAATGGGAACCTCAAGAAAAACATTGTACAAACATAGAAAAATTCGATTTCAAATAGATGAAAATGATGAACTTGCTTGTTGGACAGTGATTTCTAGACAACCCTACAAAGATAGACTTGCAGAAATTGTTAAAGAATTGGCCTGTAATTGTTGGTTGACAAAATATCGTGTTTCACCACATACAAAGGATGTGTTGTGACGAAGAATAACACAAAAAAAATATGAAGAACATCCAAAACATATATTTCCAATGACACAAATAGAATTGTTCAATAAGTTCAAAGAAGAGCACAAAGAAGTTAAAATTTCTATCAATACATTTGTGCAACAAAAACCATGGTTTGTTAGACCCATTACTTTTTGTGACACTTGTTGTTGTCGTTATCATGTGGATTTTGAGTTATATTACGACGCTTTTCCTGATTTTGGTAAAAAATTATGGCCAAGTTCACCTCCTCCTTCCACATTCCATACTTTTATATCTGAAATTCTATGTGAAAGAGAAGGTGATGAATTATTTTACCAAAAAAAAAGTGTTAGTGGAAAGAAATGTGATCGTTGTGGAAATCTAAGTTTGTTTCACTCAAAGTATCCTATTGATATGAATGATCAATCATTTTCTAATATAACAGTCAATTGGAAGATATATGAATATATCAACATCACGACTCCACACTCTTCAAATGTTATTTCCAAATTGATTTGAAAGTAGATAAAATATGTGTGATGGATTTTTTTAAGAAGTTGAGGAAGAAATTTATAAATACACCAAGCATTCACATAGAGCTCGATGGCAAGACCTACAATTCAAACAATCCCATGAACTGTTTCCACTAGGGACAATTTTGTCTGTATTTGATTTTGTAGAGAATTACACATTCACCACACAAAAATAAATACAGAGCAAATATTATCATTCTGATCAAGTCACTATATTTTTCCATGTTCTAAAGACATGCTCAATGGAGTCTTGATAACATTGAAAGCACCAATGAAAATCGACATGTTATTAAAGAATATCACTTTTATATAAGTGATTATCGAGCACACAAAACACATTATGTACAACATTGTTTTGATCAATTTTATGATTCATTAAAAGAACACGAGATTGGATTCGATCAACATTGGATATGGTCAGATGGATGTGTAGGTCAGTTCAAATATTCACGATCATTATATTGGTAGTGTCGTCTTCATAAGAAATCAAACATTACACATTGTTGTAATTTTTTTGAGACTGGTCATGGAAAAAGAGAGCACGATGGTGCAAGGGAATGTGTAATACGAGCACTTCGAAGGTATCAGATGAACCCTCATGCCAATCGATTTGAATCCATTGATCAAGTTGTTGAATGGTGCAAAATGGAGCTAAGCCATGGAAATAATTTGTCAAGCGATGTGTGTAGGTGTGTCTATATATAAATGTTACACATGTACACAAGATATTTTTATTCACGTGATCAAATTTATATGATCTTCAATCATTTTCTCGATAGATTTCAAGTTAACAAGCTCTTGTCTTGTGCAGGTTTTTTTGGTATGTTGGAATCCAAATTGTAAATAGATCAATCCCATATGAATCCAGTACAATACATGGGACACAAAAAATGCATTCAGTTAAAACAAAACTCTATCAAAATGTGTTTGCATTTGATAAAAGAAATGAGTCTTGTTTTTGTTTAGTTTGCATAGAGGACACAAAATCCATAGATATTTGCAAAAACGAAAATGCGGAATATGTTAAATCTTGGAGACATACCGAACTTAATATAAAATGGAAAATGCCATTTGCAAGCTCAAAGGAGATGGAATCAAATGAAACTATAGTGTCATTTTATGGCGATAGAGTTTTTGATCTTGTTAGAGAAGGTAATTTTTATGTTAGAATTGTTTGAAAATATATTTGTTAAATATTTAAGCAACTTGTAGATGTAATTGTAAGTTAAATATATTTGTTAAATATTTAAGCAACTTTTAGATGTAATATGTAGTTGGATATATATATATATATATATATATATATATATATATATATATATATATAACTAGTTTGAGACGCATGTGTGTTAATCTAACACAAACTACAATTGTTGGAACATATCGAATTATTTGCAGGAGATGTCTTTATCGTTGTTGCACCTGTAGACAACACTAAAAACATGAAATATTATTTGATGCGATGCATAGAACAAAAGATGAGATTATTAGAAGATTTTGATGATAACGGTTATATATATGAAAGCGGATCCATTGTATTGAAATGCTATTTTTTTCAAGAAACTCATCAAACCAATAGTCATGTTCACTTTCAAGACTATCAATCAGATGTTATAAGTTGTCAATATAGTCATTTGGTATGTACAATGCACATAAAGTTAATAGAAGTTCAATCAAGAAAAAAAACAAAAGTTAGAAAATGGAAAATGTCCAAAGTCGATCATGAATGAATAATTGAATATGACATACCATTGCGATTTCTTTAAACAAGTGATGTATACATTCCATAATTTATGAAATGAAATGAACATTGGTTAAAATTTATGATAAGTTTGATGTAATGCATATGCATGAAAAATGAATCAGTGGAAGCTTGAGAAGTACATAATCTCTACAATAATTTGTATTTAAATATCCACACAATATATGCTTGCATTTATATTTTCATAGATATAACATGTTAGAAATATCTAACATGTCTTTGTCAATAATCCACCCACTTACATTATGTTAATATGCCACCCACTTATTGTACGATTTATCAGGGTGTCATACAACTCAACTCAAAATTTCTCATTCACTCAATTTTGAACATGTCATTCTGCTTACTCACTTGTGAACTTGACTTAGTGGAAACATCCAAACCTAACTTAGTGGGATCAATTCTCAAAATATTTGGCATGGTTTGAGGTTGGATCTTACCCATGTGGAGACTTGGAATAAATCATGCCTAGTTCTAGCGTATCATCTATGTAATAGCTCAATTTTAAAATTTAATGATAAATTTATTATTTACATTTCCAATTCTATTTTTCTCTTAAACACCTCTCCCTTCCATTGTGAATTCATGTCATTTACAATTCTGGTTCATTTCAGGGAAATCAATTATTGTGGGGTGATGTGCCTCCAAATTCTCTACCTTCTTCCATGAGTATCATCATAACCTCGATTAATATTAAACTTTGAATTGTGATGATAGATACCTATCCATCAACTATACCTTCTTCTTTCATGTAGCCTTGGATAACATTTTTCTCTTCTATGCATATCTCTTGTTTGTTTTTCACATTGTAGCCCTCTCTTTTGGATCAACTATGTTGATTACTTAATCTCTTAAGGTGACTGAAGTGTACATTCCCTTTTATCTTTGATTTAATTATTGTTTCCCCCCTTCCTTGAGGAATGGAAATTCATTTGTTCTTTCCTTTTCTCCTCTCCCCAAGGGAGTAGTTGTCACCCCATTGTCCCCCCTTACTCCACTTGGGGAAATCACCCCACTTTCCCCTTAATTTTTGGGTTTTACTTTTTAGATTCATATTAATTGGTTTTCATCTATCCAAGCTAGTGTAGGTGTTGCACCAATTCCTCATGTCATGTAAAATTATTCCTAGGTATCTCACCCTTTACCTCTTTATTTTAGTGCATTTTTTAGCTAGTATAAGTTAATAGGTAGATTTTTACTATAAATTTAGTTTAGTTGTTTTTACTTTCAATAGCTATATCTCTACTTTTGTCATGAATCAATGGCCATATCCTATTGGTATATGGTATTTCTATAATTTAATAGCTAATTTGTTATTTTATTTTGGTAGTTATACTTACCATGGGTTCATATATTAATTCTTTCAATAGTATATTTGTTCCATCCTCATATAGTAATTAGACTTGCTTACTTATTTGTCAAACATTTTTTCCATATTATTCATTTATAGTTTAATGTATTAAATATTTTCCTCTCTATTTGGTTGTCATTATTCACCCACATGCATCTCTTGTATTGAACTAGTGATTTTGATGTTTTGCATAAGAGGATATCCTTGATGGCCCAAAATGATTGACCTTGTGTTGTGAGATATTTTCCCCATTATGTTAGGGAACAAATCAGTCCACACTTGTCTATGGGATTTATGTACTTTATGCACCATTATATCTTGTATTGTTGTAGAATTTGTTTATATTTTCATTCCTTGTAAATAATTTTCAATTTTTCATATACATGGTACCTCTATACTATCATATTTATGGATAACAACTTATAGCATGGAGGAAATATGTAGTGACATATGGATTTTATCCTTAGTCCTCATGATACACAAATCCTTAGAAACTACCAATATTGTGTTGTGGTTGTAAGTAATTTCCATGTGATTGATGCCCACTACTCAAGGATGACATGAGGCCTCTCATCTATTGTTATACCTTGAATGTTCTAGTTATACTTCCTTATGTTTCCCCAATTCTAGGCCTAGATGTATTGAATGTGGCCCTACCTGTAATTCCCTTTCATTCAGGGCTTCATAACTTATCACGATTGTAATTTATCTTATTGTAAAAGAACACCATTTTGTAATAAAAACATTGTTATGAATATATGAAAGTTCTCCTAAATTTCATGAAAACAATTTATATGATTTTTCCTTATATGGTTTTTCCTTTTTGATGCAATTAAAAGAATGCAATATATATTTAAGTTAGCCTGTAACAATCTTTTAGTTATATCATGCAATTAAACAATTTCACCATAAATAAGAAAAAATACATCAACCACTAGTACAAATACTCCAATTTAGTCCAACTACCCAAGTTAAGAACTTCAACCTTTACAAGGTGAAGCACTAATTCCAATATGTGATTAGCCAACCTAATTTCCCACAAAATCAAGAGCACAAAAAGACCAATCTTTTTTAGAAAAGGCAACAATATACAAATATATTTGTCCCCTTCAATCATAGTTTCCTACAACAATACAACAATAGAATGGTTGGTTTATGTAACTTAACCAACCAATCAATGGGACTCTTTTTTGGGGGAGCAACCAACCCCTTGACCCTAGAGCCATCACTTTCTCTATAAACGTCTATAGTGAGAAGGCCACTTCACATGATGGATGAGGAATAAATGAAATCTCACCTACCAAACAACTTAGGCACCTATATTGAAGAACCACTTAGTTGTCTATTTTAAGTGAAAAAAATAGTTATCAATATTCCTTTAGTCTTCTATGAAGAGGCACCATTAACATAAGAAAATCATAAGAATAAAATACAAGGGAAACAATCATTTATCAATATTAATCTAATTTTCTGTGAACATTCACCATTATCTTTAAGAACGTGAAAATAAGAAAACACAAGAAAGAAGAGCACCAAGATTTATAGTGGTAAAAAACTTATTATATATACCGAAAACATTTAATGTCAAAGATAAACCACTTCATTAATCTTTAAACATGTTACAATAAAGCTCTAATACTTCTCAAGCATAGATCTCTCTATGAACCTTTAGCTACCTATTTTAAGTAAAAGGAAGCACAAAAGAGATCCCATTAACTCTAATTACACTCTTTAGATATACATAAATTCCCCATTGATAATAATCACCACTAGAAATGCCATCTTACTAACACTAAATACATCACCAAAAGGAGATATTGAATAACATTACAACATATTTAACATGATATCTTAAAACAATTTACAATTGTCAATGAAGTACCATCCCAATTTGGGACGAAATCCAAAATGGCATTCTTTATAGAAATAAGGTTTGGATGAAGAAAGCAACTCAGAGTTCTATGTATGAAAAGTATTTATCAGTGGATATATCTCTTTCCTTATAAGGACATATGTTCAATTGGTCTTGTATTAGGTTGTCATGAATATAAATGGCACAATTATGTGCCAATCCTTTTACACCACTTCCCAATAGTTATGGGCATGCCACAACAACCCTAAGGAAAAATGTATGAAATGTTCTATGCATGCCCCAACAGTTTTGTCCATGCCAAATTGGCATGCACAGAAGCCCCAAGGAAAATCATATGACATGCTAACTCAAATGGCATTGGATATTCATAATGAATACACTATACTAGTAATGAATCAAATAAGGTAAGATTTTGTGTTCAATATGGAGTTACTAACCCATGATCTCTCATGGATAAGATAAACCTAATCACTGCTTAGTAATGAGGGATTTCCATATATAAATTACATTACACTAATGTCTAGTCATAACATCATGCCTGTACATACCCATCAACTTATATAGGGTAATAATATAAGTTTATGTTATTATTATTATTTTAATTATCTTATATCATTTCATATGATATTAGTCTCCCATGACTACCAATCCTTTTAAACCATAGTTCTATGCATGGTTGTTGTGCATGCCAATTTGGCATGCACAGAAGCCCTGTGGTTGTTGTGAATGTCAATTTGGCATGCACAAAATTGTTCCCAATGCCCCGACAGTTCTATGTGTAACGTCCTCCTCGTTACGACAACAACTCTGATAACAGGTGCAAATTTTTTATTTTTATTTTTTTGTTTTAAAAGTGTGTGCGTGTGTGTAGAAAGGAAACAGACACACTTTACTCTACGTCACCACCCGATGACTAACAAGACACAACCACGATGATCACAACAAGAAGACACAAGGTGCTCAACAAGTAACTGCATGCATTAATGATCATAGATATAAGGCGCACCACAAGTAACTACAAGCATTAACGACCATAGCCATAAGGCGCACAATACAAACATTTAATGATGTACTGGGTTATGCACAGTACAAACACAGAAGGAAGAATCCATAGTAGTAGACTTTACTATTTCTGCACAGGAAAGTAGAGCGTTTAATATTAGTTCTCTGCTCCGGAGAGAGAGAAGGTCAGATAGGCTCCTAGCTGACTGCTCAAGCAGAAACTAGTAATCTCCATCAGGTGTGTCGCAAGAGTGGAAACCCTGCCTTTAAAGGGCCTGAGACTCTTGATATGGCATATGATTCTTTACAAAAAAATAATCACACACACAGACTTATATACTAGGCTACAAGGAGGTGTCTACATCACGCCTGACACAAGAAGACCACGCAAATAACTGATCACAATAAAGTACAACATTAATAAGAACATTTCACCATATATGTTTATCAATAACAATAAAAAGTACAACCACGCTATCATGAAATAACTCCGCAATGAAATTACTCTTCTCAATAAATCTTGTATGTTACATATACCATAAAGTTACAACAACATTATCTTAAGAACCTCACAACTTATGTTATAATAACCTTGCAACTAACAAGTTATCTACAACATAATTCCACATTTCCATAAAACATTTAACAAACGTCACCTTAATAGTTCCACCACTATTAGCACCAACGTTAAACATTTCATTATACTATAGTTACCTTAAAACAAATACAATGACATTAACCTTACCCTAAGCATTTAACATGAAGCGTTACGCTACATTACCTTAGCATTACATTACATTCCTTTTCATCACGTTCCAACATATTACATTCATGTTAAACGACACTACAACAAAATATCAGTGAGCTTACCTCTTGTATGCTGCCACCAAATAAATCTTAATAACATTCATTTTAGATTACTATTATATGACAATAATTTAACCGTAACATCCCACTTGGCATTAACATTCCCCAACAAATAATCGCATTGAAATCCGACATTCCCTAATTATTAACATTAGCGATAACCGTTCATTGTGCTGCTATTTTAATGATGTTTTTGGACTTGGAATTTTAATGGCGACTCACCTATCACCAACTTAAAGAGATTCTTTTAGACGATGTTCAATTCATGTATGTAGACAAACATTATTAATCATGGTGCCTAATAATATAAACAAAATTAACCTATAAGACTGTTATATACCAATAAACATGTGATATATCATTTTTTTTTAAGTAAGAAGTTTAATATATTAAGTTCCTTCTAGAAGCAAAAGGAAATTCCAAAATACAGTGATGGTCCTGCTATAATTACTGGGCTACCCCAACAGAGGGGAAACCAGCCCAGTCAGCAGATTAGTCAGCATAAGCATAGTAATAAACTATAAAAAAAGTAGTGTCTAAGACAGCGTGGACATCCATAAAAATGAAAACCTAACTGACACGACTTTGAATCACAGCAAGAGCCTAGACACCTAACACGTAACCTGGCCAGATGGCGTTGAGATCCCCTGTCCATGGTTCCTCTTCGACACATGTCGTCCCGTGCCCCCACTGCACCTCGACCTCCTCCTTGGTCTCAGTTCCAAGGTCGTGCCTCACAGTGTCCTTCTCTGCCATGGTCGCGCTCCCATCCCGTTTCAATTCCGACTCTGCTGCACCCTGCATTGCGACATCCCCAATTGTGGTAGCTACCCGGGGTTCCTACTTTAAAGTCGCACGTGCCTTGTCCTCTCCTTCGACGGTATCTTCTTCAGGTTCCTTCCTAGAGGTTGCTCCTTCCGGGGTCGAGAGGAAAGTCTCATGCATCGAGGAGAGGATCTGAAGGAAGAGCGCCACCTATTCGTTGGTAAGTTGCAGTTGAAATTGCAGGTCCTCCACCCCCTGGTGAAGTTCGAAGACGAGGCCGTAGAGGATGGCCAAATTATCTTTTACCTGCTCGCCATTAGTGGTGTTAGAGGAGGGGAGCCTAGAATTCCTAGGCTTCTACGTAGAAGGTGGTTGCTCATCTCCTAAGTCTCTTGGAAAATCCAGGCGAGGAGGATGGGTCGGTTCATTCACTGGTGGAGCGAGGAGGAGACGAAAAGATGAGCATGGCAGCTGAGGAATAAGTTCTAGGCAATTGATGCTTGTTGTCGGTGGAACGGGAGGGGTATTGTTATGAGGCGCGGCCTGGAGGTGAGGGGATGAGCCAGTGGGAGGTGGAGTGGGCGAAGAAATTGAGGGACGACGAGGTCTCCAGGGAGAACCTCGTCGTGACCTCCCTCTCAGATGTGTTTTATGGTTAGGCATAGGGTGCACGCAGCAGAGGTCACAGGGTTGGGTGTAGAGAGGAGCCACCGGGGACCAGTGGACGCAATCAAAAGACAACCATGGCAGTGAAGGGGAAAGCCCATCAAACCACCAGCAGAGACAGTCAACGGAGACCATTAACAAAGCCATAAGAAAATGCATAGGCCGAGTGTGTGCAATAACAACCTTTCCCATTTCCATAAGAGTGTATTAAAGCTGCGGGAGGGTGACGGATGGTGGCACGAGCCCGTCACATGGCTCTGTGCCCCATTGGCATATGCCCTCCTCCACCATGCATCAAGTGGTCTCCACTGACACCCCATCCGAGGGAGAAAAAGATGGGGGTTCATATCCCGGTTAAATGCTCCTACAATGCAATGCAACTTTTAACATGCCTAATCACCGAATCAACACTCCCATTCGAGTGAGAAATGCCTTCGAGAAACTCGAACACGGGTCACACCATCGTTACAAGAGCGACTTACCAATTCGGCTACTTACCCACCTTTGATATATCATTACCAATCATCAGAAATCTATAAATCTTACATGTCACATGTATTGGACCACTGGAAATAAACATTATATTAAATTGGTTAATAAAATCAATAAATTCACTTATGATTATTAATTGTTATTGACCTAAAGACTTAAATAAACATTTAATGCATTCAAACTAAAACACAATTTTCCTTATTATACTATTATCTTATTACAAAAGTGTGAGAGAGTATTACTAAACTAACCAGCACAATCAATACGATTTACTTAATACCTATTCCTGTATGTAACCATGAATATTGGTCTAGATATTTTTAAAGAATAGAAAGGGATTTTGATTGCTTTATTCCTAACATGGCTAAAAGTTTAAAATTTTGAAATCAGCATAAGATTGGAAGCATGCAGACGCAGGGAGGGAATTTGACTGTTGAATTTTCCACCACCGTCAAATACAGTCACAACTAATCACAACCAGTAACAAAATCGTTCCAATATGAAATACTAGATTAAATCGTTTGGATCATCAAATTAGCAGTCGCTTGGATTTGAAATTCCAACCCTGTAAGCATGTAATCAAGCATTCTTGTCATGCTAAGTGTATTAAGAGGCAACAGAACTTAAAACCGTAACTAGTTGGATGTTTTAAAGCACCCTGAAATCGGAAAATTGATCTAGAAGAACAACCCTACCTGGAGGCTTCTAGGTGGCTGGTCGAGTAAGGTTAATGAGGGTATTTTTCTGTGCTCTGATAATCCTCATTTGGCAGCAAACAAACTTAGCAAAGGATTAAAAGAAAAAATTAAAAATTAAATGAGCCGCAGGTTACCGAACTTGCTGCAGAAATTCTAGGAGGGAAAACACTAGTTTACCTCAAACGTAGAGTAAAAAAAAGGCAAAAACCCAAGATCATGAATTCAGTGAAGGAAAGAAAACCCAATAAAAAATCGACAGAGATTACGGGTGGGAAACCGTGGGCATTCTCCAGTGGAATATAACCCAAAACGCAGAGCAAAATAAAAAAAAAAACACAGTAAGATCCCGTAAAAATGCAGGGTAATTCCAACGACAGAACGCACAGATAAAAATGCCCGCCAACTCAGTGAATTACACCCAAGAAATGTGCTGAAATTCGTTGAAGACCACGTGGGTAACCATTCCCCCAATACGCAGAGAATTATGATGGCAAACGCAGAAATGGGTATTTGCCAATTGTAGAGATTTAGTGGCCGGAAAGTGTGGGGGGTTTAGAAGCGTGTTTGAAAGGTCATGAAGGGAATTTCATAACCCAAGCGGAACCCGAACTAGAACTGGAAGATATGGAAGCTAAAAGGAAGAGTTCAGGAATTAAAGAAGGAAACATAGCTCGCTCAAGAAAAGTTGGAGAAATCCTTTATTTTTTTTTGAAATTATGGAGAAGAATCCAATTACAAATGGTTTTCTAGGGAATTGGAGCAAAGGATTCTTAGCATAAACGCATGCAGTTAGCCTTTGCAGATTTATTAAGAGAGAGATTTCACCGTCACCCAAAGTTAAATCACTGAAGGAAATTCCAGACCCAAGGAAAAAATAAAAATAAAAACGTAGTAAACATAGGACTAACTCTCACAGTTCGTCATCAAGCACAGAAGAAAAGATCATGGTCATCAAACACTGAATGGTCGGGTCTACGAAATCAGGGGAAAACAACAATCAGTTTACCTTCCCACTATGCAATGAAGATTTAATTCATAATATCTACCCCATTTCAACATTCAAGGAAGAAACTTACCTTTGCCTTTTCGCTTTCCCCGAGTTTCGTCCGCGCGCTCCCTCCCGCTCCTGCTCACCGACCGTCGAGACCTCACCGGTACCTCCCAGCCAATCACTAGGGGTACTCTGCTTCCCCCTTAGCCCCCTGAGCCACAAAGGGGCCACACACTATCCTGATGGTATGTCTAGCTTCCCAGCTTGCCTCGCAAGGCCGAGCTACCACTCCTATTCAAGCTGAGAAAATCCCAACTCCTCACAAGCAATCAGTCAAGCCACAATCCGGCAGCGTAACGTTACGCTAATAGCCGATCCCCTTTCTTCCTCATCTCCTTTTTCTTTTATAGAGTTTTGAGACCCACCAACTTTCCTAAATCACATTTTAATTACATTTTAATAAAAATAATTCTAATTATTCTCCATCGCACAAGTGTCGTCCATCCCCCTCTTTTCTCCAATAAATATTTTCTTTAAATTTATTATTTTTCTCAAATCCCTCACCCACCTAGAGTTGCTCCTAAATTTACTCCTAGGTGTTCCTAGATCCCCTTACATGTTTTAAATACTTTCCTAAAAAGAAGATGTTACTAAATTAGCTCAGATTAGCAAGTTCTTAAATGCAGATTCCTTACTATGTTGGCCTTGCTTTTTACCATAAGTTCAACTCTTTCCTTTATTATGTTTCCTTTATTACTTAGTTTCCCTATTTTTATTATTCCCTTCCTTTTTAAAACCAAAAAGGT
>SNQJ01S0037530.1:0-11738 GCA_010110895.2 Picea sitchensis | reverse complement strand
AATACTCCGCCAGGTGAACTTGTGGGAGACTAAGGGCTCTAAGGAATAAGGCCCCTGCCTTATTGCACACCCCTTAGAATCATCGTGAGCGACTGTCGCAGTCTGCCCTCACGGCATCGTGGATCCTCTCGAACTAGTTAATCGTTAACCTATAGTTCGAGCCACGACGGTAGTGCTAGTAAGCTGTGGCAGGGCTGTTCTCCACACCTCTCCCTCAACCTCTCTAGAAATCGTGTGTGACGCCTTTACTCCATATGTGATTCTGGTCAACAAGCTATCGTCAACCTGCATCATCCAAAAATCATGTCAGAACATGTCAACATCATATCATCAAATCAATGAAATATCACAGTAAATAAATCAACCCAATAGCAAACTCCCTGACTCAATCCGAAGTCCAAGGGGGTTCCACCGATGCCTCTGCATCCTCAAGGTCCAAAAACCCTACACAGTCAATAAAACTGAGTTAAAAGAACATATCTACGTCAAGCAGTAAAACATCATGTCATCTATCATAACGCATCATAATCAAGGATAAATGTTTTAACATCATAAAAGTCCAGATCACTTGCGAGCAAGTGTCCTCAAAGAATAAGTTTTCTCAGTGCACCAGAGCGGTATGTTACACTATGCATGCCAAATTGGCATGCACAATAGCCATATGGATTCTTTTCATTCCAAATAAGCATGCACAACAGCGATATAAATAGTTCTGTGCATGCCCAAACAGTTCTGTGCATGTCAATTTGTCATGCATAGAAGCCCTAAGGAAAATCATATAACATGTTAACTTAAATGCCATTGGATATTCACAATGAATACACTATACTAGTAATGAATCACATAAGGTAAGAATTTGTTGTCAATATGGAGTTACTAATCCATGATCTCTTATGCATAAGATGAATCCAATCACTGCTTAGTAATGAATTTTTTCCATATATAAATTACATTATGCTAATGTTTAGTCATAACATCATGCCTGTACATATCCATCAACTTATATAGGGTAATATAAGTAACTCCCACCGTCACGACAACAAGCTACGTACAATGGGTCAACCTTTTTTTTTTAGGGTAATATAAGTAACGCCCACCATCACGACAACAAGCTACGTACAATGGGTCAACCTTTCAAAAAAAAAAAGAAAACTGCATAAGGAGGAATAAAGCATCAATAAAATGGCGCTCGAAGAACCAATCGCAGAACTCAATATCTAACATAACATTACCATTTTGCGTAGGCAGTCGGTAGTCTATGTCAAACTTTGTCAATGATTTCATGGAGCAAAAAGTTGTTAATTCGTCAATCGTTGGTAAATTTGAGGATGCACGCAAGGGTTGCTAACCCGTCACATGAATGCAATTGTGAAGGCATAAGGTGAACAATTGCACACACAAGTTGTGTAGATAAAACTAACGCCAACATAAATCAATCATCGCCTAGAGTTGAGGCGTGTGAGTATCGTCCAAGAATTCGTTGCGTAATATCTAAGGTCTGACATTCAAACACAACTTAAAACTTAACACTCACAAGTAGACTAAGCCTCTAAATAAAACCTTACATCACTGTTTCATGGCGCACGAGGTGTCTAGGGACTATCCTCACTTACGCTAAAATTACGCATGCCAGAACTCTAGCTGCTAGTCTAGCTCATTATCAACATGGAATTCACAAGGAAATCTAAACCACAAAACATCAAGCATCATTTAAGCTCGGGTGCAAGGGCTTCATCCATTTAACTCGGTGCATGCAACCATTTATTACTATAACTCTAGACACTGCAATTTTTGGGTTATTTTGCGTATCCACTATTAGTGGCGCAACGAATTTACTTACTAAGATAGACATCGTCGTACTAGGTAACCCAAGTTTGTGACCACCTAAAGTGATGCCTTCTTTTAAAAGGGTAGCACACCATTATTTGATTTTTATAAAAAGAAGGTGATTGCCCTCAATTATGATTTAAGGGTGAGTAAAAGGCGAATGTAAAGTGGCTACCATCATTTGTGATTATCAAGGTGATTGCCAACCTTTATTTAAAAGTGAAGGCCATCTTTTACAGTAATTAACCAAGAAGGTGAAAATATCCGTAAAAATTTTCAATTCGTTGTCAATAGTCATCAAGACAAGAAAATGTCAGATCTTGTTTCTATACTTCTATTAATAAATCTCAACCAGAGTTCAGGTGGTTTCCCAAATAGAAATAAGGAACTTTTTGTCTGTCAGTTTAAACGGTGCACAATTATGTCTAGTTAGCAACCCCAATAAATATTCGCTGCCATTAAAAACGTAGTGGCAAATTCATCGAGCCCACTCAACGACCCAAATTGTTGTCTATTAATTAGTTTTACATATCCAATGAATTCCATGTCATACAATCCATAATTCGGTCTGCTATTAAGGGCATGGTGTCCATTGAAATTGTTGTTATACAGACCATACTCATGTCTGCTATTAAGTGCATGTATCCAAAGAATCACTGTTAGATTATAAATGTCTAAGAAACTTAGAAAGTCCCCAAAACAAGCAAGGTAACTCAATATGGCCGACTTAATAAGGAGAGTGAAATACTAGTGGGATTAATCATCAATATTATACTGGATTCATTGTCTATTAGTGAATTACTCGTTGTCTACTTAGGGAATTACTTGCTTGTCTAATACTAGAGTACAAGACTATCGTTGTCAGTTATAGTGAATTACTTACTGCCTATTACAATATTGTTGTGTAACTAGGATACAACTGTGCAAAATCAATAACATATCATTGTCTATTAATTAAAATTTAGGGAAAAACGCTGGTATATATATGATGTCCAAACATTAAATAAATTTTCTATCATAATGAATAAGCCATATAAAATCGCTATCATATATATACAAGTGCTAATAATGCATACCAACTAATGATAAACACGTTTTCTTATTAAAGGTATGGATCGCTACAATGTTTAAACAATAATAAATTGCTATCATATTAAATCGCTAAACTATATTAATCGTTGTGATAATTAAACAACATTAAATTGCCACCATGTTAAATTGCATCCAGACTGTAAATAATATTAATCGTTGCAATAATTAAACAACATTAATTCACGACCATGTTAACTAGCAACCAGACGGTAATCAATACTAACCATAGCAATATTTAAACAATATTAAACTGTTGTGTTAAAGGCATTTAAAATGGAGATAAAAATCTATCAAACTAAGTCGCTACCAGGAAAGAGTGTTGTCCCTCAACAATGCAGTCATTCTATCATTAAAATTCAGTCAAGAATGTTGGGTGAAGGGCCACGAAAATCATAGTATAACTGATGTGTAAAGGCGGGGTAAAGACTTCGATAACTCAAAGATAATCAATCACAGGAAAATGCAGAAGTAATCAAAGAATAAGATGTAGTCCAGAGTGGCCAAAGGTAGAGTAAAATCGCATAGTAAATGGCAGACCAGATGTAAAAAAAAAACACATAGTAAATTCGCCAGGAGAAGCATTAAAAACTTAGCCTTAAATAATTGCGAGGAAGGGTATTAAAACACAAGGATCAACATATAGGATCATAAGCAGTTCACTGTGGGAAAGGAATAACAATCGCAAAGGTAATCAATTGCAACAAGGCACAGGACAATCACTCGACCAGGAAAAACCAATAGAGGTAGACAGCCAGGCAAACTATCCTTCACTCATCATCCACACACAGAAAAGCAGGGCATTAGAATCTATAGGTCTCTATGCACCAAAGTGACGACTGTCGATTTGGCTCCTGGCTGACTTCTTAGGCATGGACTGACGAACTAGGGATGAGGACGAAATAAAAAGCACAAATCTTCACAACAAATCAATAAAACCAATAGGACGGTCACAACATTCAAGGATCAAATGTCAAGGGAATCAAGTCAAGCAAGGATCTTGAAGCTATGGGACTTTAAATTCTCAATTAAAATGTTAAGTCAAACACCTTCTTTCCATAGTTAAAAGTACAGAAATGAAAGTGTAAAGTCATAATAGTCTACCATGCAGAGTAAGAGCATGAGTAATGTATCCAAGTCGTCTGCTTTGAGTCGTTTTCCTGTGCGCTCTGTGAAGCTCCCACTTGTCGACCGATGAGACTTCATTAGTACCTCCCAACCAGCACTAGGGGTACTCTTCTTCCCCCTTAGCCCCCTGAGCCGTAAAGGGCCCACTCACATTGAACCAGAGAACAACTAGTTCCCAGCTCGCCTCGCAAGGTCAAGCTACCACTCCTCATCGAGCTGGGTATCCCAACTTCCACAAGCTAAGTCAGTCAAGTCTAAAGTTCTGCAGTGTAATGTTACACATGGCATAAGACCCCCATCATCCTCCTCATCCCTTCTTTATATATAGTTTCTATGTCATTTTCTTTCTCAAATCCCCATTTAATTTATTGTTCAATAATTTAATTCAAAAAAATCCTCCACGTACATGTGTCACCCATCCCCTTTGTTGCACCCGAAAATAATTTCATTAATTATTTAATTACTCCTATTTCCCTCACCCACCTAAAATCATTCCTAGAATCGCTCCTAGGTGTCCTCATATTCCCTTACACATTTTAATGACTTACCCCCTTACTAATTTACTAGTTCAGTTCAATTTAGAAATTTCTTAGATGCAATATACCTTACTAAGTTATTCATTCTGCTTTTTCCTTATGTTTCCGTTTCTCTTTATGTTTCCCCCTTTTTCCTTAGTTTCCTAATTCTTTTAAATTTCCCTCTTTCTCTTTTCATTTAAAACTCAAATTGGCAAGTGTAGAAAATTACCATTTTCCCCTTTTTCTTTTTAATTAATAATTTTTTAATTAGCATATGTAACAAAACAATTATTTCCCCTTTTTTCTTTTTAATTTTATCCCCCAAAATATTTTTATAAATTAATTGAATTGTTTACTGTAACGAACCTTAGGTTTCGTCAGGACATCAAGCCTCTCATAACAAGTGTAGGAAAAAAAAAATGTGTGTGCGTGTGTAGAAGGGTAATAAAGAATTATGCTCTACACCACAACACGACGATGAACATGATGCATGCAACTCAGGCAACAACAACATAATGACCTAAGAAGCACATCAAAAACTGGAAGCAAAGGATGACAATCAACCGACAAAAATAAGATTGACTACCCGCCCGTCCTACCCTGCAATGGTTAGGACCTCCAGGACACATAAGCAATGCTCAAGCCTAGGTTCCCATTGATTTTGACCATTTAAGGTCTCAAGGTTGGCAACTATTCTGAGGAACAAGGAGGTGTCTACATCCCGCCCGACACAAGCAGACCAAGCCACTAAGCTAAGGACAATCATTAATTATAATAAACATCAACACCCTCAACGGAAGACGCAAGCTAAAAATGATTTCGCCAACAATCCAACCATTATTCAAGGTTAAAAGGTCATTATCTATGATTTAAACTAGTGGTAATTACTGATTGATTAACCAGTCTAAATTCCATTAGTCAATGAATTACCAACCAAACTTAACATGAAATACGACTCCATTTAGCGAGTTAGGGTTACCAATCAGATGACATCTATAAATCCAACCAACATCAATTACATATCTAGTTAGCAAGTCTAAATTTCAGCTAGTCAACTATTTGGCAATTCTAACTTGACCTTAAAAGCAACAAGCTAGCAAGTAAAAATCATGATTAGACATTAAATACCAATATCCACTTATATCCATAAATGCAATGAGATCCGATAAGTACATGATCCATTAATAAGAACTTGTTTAAGAGGAAAAACCTCACTCCTTACGGTAAAATCCTAGTTAAACATGATTATACCTAATAGAATTTAAGAGATATTAGTAAATACAAGCATCAATTTGATTCTAGCTACATCATCCAAAATGAGCCAAGGAGAGGAACAAAACATGGAGTTTGAAGAGCTAAAAATAAAAGAATCCACTTCAAGGAAAATTTATAGTGTAAATTATTTTCCATAAGTAGCTCCTTATGACAATCAACATTGAGTGAGCAGTTTATCCCATAATTACAAAATTTGCTGGAATAGTCACTAAATAGATAAAATCTTAAGAATAAATTTTTAAATGATTAACCTATAATTACAATGATAAATATCACATTCAGTCCTCAAATATAGATCAATTCAGCAAGTCTATAATTGCAAATTTTGGTCATTACTCACCAAACCTATTTTATTCCTTATTACCATCCATATGGGAAATTCTTAATTAATCCAAATCTCCTTCCACTAGCCAGTAACATTAAACAACCTTAGCTAAATTAATATGGAATGCTACTTTTTAAACATTGATGCACAAATAAATCTCAACATGGCATCTAGCTATATTGACCGAACGAAAATGACAACTGTCTACTCAAATTAAAGGCAAATGCTGGGACGAGACCAGGCCATTAATGTAGGTGGTTTCCAAGTTGATGGTTGGTTGTACAGTGGCAGGTAAATAAATTTAGTAAGGAAGTCTATTCCCATGATGTATGAAATACTATCAGGCTGACTAAACTTAGCGCATCACTCAAGGGTTGTGTAACACGCCCCCCCTGTGGAGTTGCGGCCAAATGCATGCACCCTTCAGGCTTGTGAATCGCAGCCCAACGCATCCTAACACTCCGCCACACTAAATGGTAACGCATGCAGGTAAAAGGGCAATGTTGTACTTCACTTTCAAGCTCCTCAACAAAAATTCACTCCAAAAGTCGCACAGGCAATCGCTCAAACGAATTCGTACTGGTAAAAGGGGATTCGCTCAGTCATGAAGGTGCATAGGTAAAAAAAAAATCACCCCAAAGAATTAGCATAGGTATAAAATCGCCCAAGGAAGATTTCGCACAGGTATGCATGAAAAAGGGGTGAACACAGTCCCCAAGCCATCAGTAAGGGAACACAGTCAAATATTAAGAAGTGGCTGCCCAGGAATCAAAATTTTGGCAAAACAAAAACACATCCAACTAGAAGACGTGGTGAAGGTATGCCAAGAAATAAACAAAAACAGGGTAAAACTCGCTCTTCCAGTGAAAATACAGAGTTAAAATTTACATATATCACACATTACATTCTCTAAAGTAGTCTTTTACATCATTACCTTACTGAACGCAGAGTTAAGATTACAGCTATCACAAATCACATTCGCTGAAGTAATCTTTTTACATCATTACTTTATTGAACGCAAAAGTTAAGATTACAGTTATCACAATTTACATTAGCTGAAATAATCTCTTTACATCATTCCCTTACTGAACGCAGAGTTAAGATTACAGTTATCACAATTTACATTTGTTGAAGTGATCTTTTTACATCATTACCTTATTGAACGCAGAAGTTAAGATTACAGTTATCACAATTTACATTAGCTGAAATAATCTCTTTACATCATTACCTTACTGAACGCAGAGTTAAGATTACAGTTATCACAATTTACATTCATTGAAGTGATATTTTTACTTCATTACCTTATTGAATGCATAAGTTATAAAACAAGTCAATCCAACAAGAACCAAAACGCAGATCGAAGTTAAATACCTTTTTACATCTTGGGATACCAATGTAAAAGTGTTGACAATAGTAAGAGAATGCCAAGGCCATAAGGATAACTCATCGAAAGGATAACAAGCTTCTATCAATCAAGGAGCATAAAAATAAACAACAAGAAAGCAAGCTAATCCATATGCAAAGGCTGTACCGAAAGGCACGAGTCAAAAATCAGGCAAGGACAACATCAAAGGTAGACGGTTGATAGGTTTGCCTTCACTTCACCATCCTCGCACAGAAAAGCAAGGCATTGAGATCCATAGGTCTTTTAATGCTAAGGCGACGACTGTAGATCAGGCTCCTAGCCGATTGCTCAGGTGAGGAATGGTGAGCTAGGGACGAAGGATAAACAACCTCAAGGTCACAATCAACACACAGGGTAGTCACGGCATGCGAGAAAATGAAGGTGATGGGAGTCAACAACCATTGAGCTAGGCTAAGGAAGGTCAGTCATCATTTAAAAAAAACAAACATCAATTTACTTTTCCAATAAATAAGCAGATTCAAGCATCAGTCCTAATACATTCTATCATACAAAAATGAAGAGAGCATACCATTTCCTGATCGCCCACTCTGAATGAATTCCGCGCGCTCCGTGCCACTCCCACTCTCCAACTATCAAGACTTCACCGGTACTTCCCAGCCAACGGTATGGGTACTCTTCTTCCCCCTTAGCCCCCTAAGCTACAAAGGGGCCACACACACTATCCAGAGATTCCGACTAGCTCCTAGTTTGCCTTGCAAGGCTAAGCTACCACTCCTCTCTGAGTTGGGTATCCCCAACTCCCACAAGTAAATCAGTCAAGTAGATATTTATGCAGTGTAACGTTACACAAAAAGAATATCCTCCTTCCTCCTTCTCCTTTCTTCATTATATAGAATTTCCCACTTCCTCTCTTTCCTGAAATCTCATTTAATTAAAGTTTTTAAAAATAAATTCCTAAAAATTCTTCTTCGTACAAGTGTCACCCATACCCTTCATTCCTCTATTATTTAATTTCTTTAATTTATTAATTATCTTATTTCCCTCACCCACCTAGAGTTACTCCTAGAATCACTCCTAGGTGTCCCCAAATTCCCTTATAGGTTTTAAAGGCTTTCCCTACTATGAAATTGCTAATTCAGTTTAAAATTAGAAAGCTCTTAAATGGTAGATTCTTTACAAAGTTGGCTTTCCTCTTTTCCCCTTAAGTTCCCCTTTTTCCCTTTTTATGTTACCTCTTTTCCTTAGTTTCCTATTTTTTTATTTTCCCTCTTTCCCCTTTTTACTTAGAACTCAAAAAGGCAGGTGTGAAAATGAACCCCTTTTTCCCTTTCTTATTTAATTAGTATATTTTACTCTATTAAGGTAATAAAACAATTAATTCCCTTTTTAAATTTTAATCCAACATGATTTTTTTTTGAAACATTTCATTTCTTACTCCCCTCATGTTACAAGATTTAACGAAGATCATAATTATTATTTAAGCTGTTTTTATTTTTACTTATTATTATTTTATTTTATTTTATTTATTATTATTATTATTATTATTATTATTATTATGTTTTTTTTTTTAGGGTAGACAAAATTTTACCCCTAGCATAATTTAGACTTAGAACTTAAATTTTGTACTGGGCGACATTTAATTAGGGAAATTGTTTTTAAAAATACTTAACTCGTTATTCGTCCGAAGGCCATCTAGATTCATTTATTTATCAACAACAACGCGACGTGCTGTAACACACCCACTACCATAACTCAAACTTTTTTGTTGTTTTCACAATAACGAGACTCCTCGGAGCTTGTAGCAGAAAAATGCCAATCCCCGAATCACAGGTCTTCTATTTACCTACCCGATTCTCTATACATAACTGTGGTCTTATGTCCCACCTAACGCAGGCGCGCCAACCACGGGTACATCCGCTCACAGGGTCTTCTTCTTCTCGCCCGAAGAACTCCAAGGTTCTTCTATTTCCCTATCGAGAAAATCGGCTCCCACAGTTCTCTCACGCGATTCCCCCTTCCTTGATTTATTGGGGAATTGAAACTCGTGACTTCGCGAGTTCAAAGGTTGAACACTAGGTTCTCGGATCCCCGAGGCCCGATGGTCGGTCAACTCGCTGACTTTTCCCCAAGGGATTTCGCTACTTGCAACCTCATGATTTTGAATACCCAATACTTGGGCTCTCACCCTGTGAACTCCCGAGTTCGCGAGATCTCTCAATCTCTGCCACCTATCCTCCCCAGATGGACGACTCACAGCCTCTCGCCACTTTGTCGCTTTGTGACTTAGAACCTCCAAACTTTGGGCTCTTACCTCGCGAACCCCGAGCTCATGAGATCCCTGGATCTCCGCCACCTATCCTCTTCAGATGGACGGCTCAGATCCTCTCGTAGCCTCGCTGCTCACGACTTAAAGCGTCTAACTTTTGGACTTATACCCTGCGAGCCCCAAGCTCACAAGATCCCTGGATCTCCGCCACCTATCCTCTTTAGATGGATGGCTCAGATCCTCTCGTAGCCTCGCCGCTCGCGAATTAAAGCACCCAACTTTTGGACTTCTACCCTGCGAGCCTTGAGCTCACGAGAGCCCTGGATCTCCGCCACCTGTCCTCTTCGGATGGACGACTCAGATCCTCTTGTAGCCTCGCCGCTCGCAACTTAAAGCATCCAACTTTTGGACTTCTACCCCACGAGCCCCGAGCTCACGAGATTCTTGGATCTCCGCCACCTGTCCTCTTCAGATGGGCGGCTCAGATCCTCTCATAGGCTCGCCACTCGCGACTTAAAGCGTCCAACTTTTGGACTTCTACCCCGTGAGCCCCGAGCTCACGAGATCCTTGGATCTCCGCCACTTGTCCTCTTCGGATGGATGACTCAGATCCTCTCGTAGCCTCGCCACTCGCGACTTAAAGCGTCCAACTTTTGGAATTCTACCCCACGAGCCCCAAGCTCACGAGATCCCTGGATCTTCGCCACCTGTCCTCTTTGGATGGACGGCTTAGATCCTCTCGTAGCCTTGCCACTCGCGACTTGGAGCATCCAATATTTGGACTCCTACCCCGTGAACCTCCGAGCTCATGAGATCACCGGATCTCTACCACCTGTCCTCTTTGGATGGACAGCTCAGATCCTCTCATGGCTTCACCCCTATTCATGAGGCTTAACCCTTGTCTATCTCCCTATAGATCTAACGACAATCAGGTTCCCTAGCTAGGATCTGATGGTTCAGGTCGGTCCCGATGCCGCGCCCTTTCCTACTGCTCTTTGGACGTGGAAAAACCAACGGTCCTGGTGTTCTCATGGAGTCTGGGTATCTACGATTCAACTTTCCTCTCTATTCACGAAGATAGAGGGAAAAGGTTTAATGGAACTTAACGCCTTCGTTTATTTCCTCGATTCAATGATCGTGAATGACCGCAGACTCTCTGACAAGGTATCATCCGTTGATCAATACTTATCCCTACGTTGCTACTTCAGGATTTAAGAGGGTCATTCCCCTTTATATGAGGTTGTTAAGAATTGTGCGTTCAAGCCCCTCTTCTAGGGAATCTCTGTGAAGAGATCTATATCGGGTATCCCTGAGACAGATAAGGGAAGCAACTTCCCAAGAATGGGATGGGAACCTAACATAGTTCAATCTAGGAATAAATATAATTGCTTCATCCATGCACATCATGCGTGGTTTCCTCTGTTATGAGCATATATCTATTCATTCTCAGCAAACACTGCACATACATTATTACACAGAAATCATTCATAATTTGACAGTTCTATGAGCATATATGTGCATATAGAAGTCTATGAAATTCAAGAGGCAATATATATATATAAAACACTTATCAGAAATAACACCCGAAGTGGGTGCGACTACTGAGAGGGGTGCTCGTTTCCACCCAGCCGTAGGCTCAGCGACTCCCAAAGGATTTACCACTAGCCACCCTCGAGCTGAGACCACGATGCTCTGAGACTATGTCTCTATGTCTGCCAGTAACCAGGAGCGAAGGTTGCAATCCTTCCTCTCTGCTATCACTCACTCTGCGTAAAAACTGCCAGAGTTCCCCTCGCGTCTTCCCTTTCAATCGTCTCTGCCATATGCCTTATCCTCTCGCGAGGTTGTATGTGGCACGATTACCCTCATGCCGATCAGGCCTGACGGCTCTACGGATGGGTGGTTCACCATCCCATCCCTCATCAAGCCACCCGCCTACCAGCC
>SNQJ01S0037529.1:125296-140845 GCA_010110895.2 Picea sitchensis | reverse complement strand
AAAACTTAAGGAAAGCGTCCTATTCTGTCATGTTTTGTTCTAGATCCAGGTGGATCTAGGGAGATCGGTTTGTGTCCGCACTTACGGATTTATCCATAAACACTACTTCTTCTTGACCATACACCAATATGAAAGGTGTCTTCCTTGTTAGTTTATTGCATGTGGTTCTATAAGCCCATAATACTGTTGGTATCTTCAAATCCCAATCATCCCTATTTACATTGCAAATTTTAGTTAAGGCATTCTCCAAAATCTTATTAAATCATTCCACTGTTCCATTAGCTCACATATGGTATGGAGTTCTCTTTTGATGGTGTATCTCAAATTCTTCATTCATTGCTTGAATGGTACTATAGATAAAATGAGTTCCTTGATCATTCATCAGAATTCTAGGGCATCCAAATCTTGTAATTACTTGTTCAAACAGGAAGTGCACTGAATTTTCTGCACTGCAGTATTTTACTGCTACTACTTTATCTCATTTGGTTAAATATTCAGTCATTGTAATGGTATACCTTGGTCCTTATCTTCTAGGTAGCGGGTTGATCGGTTCTACAAAGTCAATTTCCCATTTGTCAAAACATTTAAGAGTCACCTGAGGTTTTAATGGAATCTCATCCTTCCTAGATGGCTTTCCTACCCTTTGACAAACATCGTGACAAGCCTAACAATACTCCTTTTCATCTTTAGAAAATTTTGGCCACCATAATCCTATGCATAGTATCTTCTGCGCAGTGGTTGTTCCTGCATAATTTCCTCCAGCTATTCCTTCATGTGCTTATGCCAAAATGATAGGACGTTCATGTTCCATGACACATCTCCTTATAATGTTATATGCACCTAGTTTATACAAGTGTCCTGCAATAAGTTGGTAATCTGCAGCTGTAACCACCAAATTCTTCTTCTGCGCCTAGTGATGTATTCCTTTGGGGAAAATCATATACTCGAAAATTCAATGATTTCAACAAAGTATTCATCAACAATCTGTAGTGAAATGAGTTATGCATCAGGAAAATTATCCTCCAAGTTGCTTGGTTCCTCTCTATTAGTTATCCTGGACAGATGATCAAGCCTTTCTTTCAATCTTCCAGGTTTCACAACTACTTCAAAATCAAACTCTTGAAATAACAAAAACCATGTACATATTCTTCCCCCTAACACTGACTTGTTGAACAGATATTTAAGAGCAAAGTGATTTGTGAACATCTTAAAATTTTTTCCTAATAAATAATGTCTGAACTTTTGCAATGCATATACCATAGCCAAACCTTCTCTTTATGTTGTATTATAATTATGTTCTGACTCTAACAGTTTCTTACTTGCAAAGGATATTGTGTGATCTATGTCACCTTCTCTTGATTGTGTTAATACTGCTCCAAGTGATATTTACGAAACATCCACATGAACACGGAACTCTTTTGACCAATCTGGAAACACTCGAATTGGCACTATCACCATTTTCTCTTTTAATATGTCCAAACTTTGTTGGCACTCATCATTCCACTGAAAATTTATATCCTTCTTTAACAATTTCTCCATGGGTGCAGTAATGTGTGCATATCTCTTTATGAATTTTCTATAATAGCATGTACGATCTAGTGTATCTCTCAATTGGCGCACTGATTTAGGTGGTGGTAAATTAACAATGACAACAATCTTTGCAAGATAAACCAATAGACCCTGTTTACACACCACATGCCCTAGAAAAATTCCAAATGGTGCGTTGAATATGCATTTCTTAATGTTCAAAGAGATTTGAAACTGTCTACACCTGTCTAACATTAATATTAAAACTTCAACATGATCTTTCAATATGCTAACTACTGTCCAATCATCTAGATAAACCTCCAAAAACTTATGTATAAAATATTTAAATGAATCTACCACTACTCTTGAAAAAATAACAGGGGCATTCTTCAATCCAAAGGGAATCATTGTCTACTGATATGGCTCCCATTCTGTGGAAAATATAGTCATATGGTGATTCTCTGGTGTTATAATGATATGGTGATACCTTGGAAATCCATCAGTAAATGAGTATGCTTCTTGTCCTCATACATTCTCCATTACCTCATTTGTAAATGGAGTTGGGAAGGGATCATGTCGACATACATCATTCAACTTCCTCAAGTCTACACAGATCCTTATTCCCCCTTGATTTTTCCCATGAACTACCATAGGGATAATCCACTTAGATTCTTCAACATGTTCTATTATACTAGACTCTAATATTTTATCAATCTCTGCCTTCGCTTTTTGTTTATATACTGTATTTAGTCTATAGGGTCTCTATCTTATTGGTATAACATCTGGTTGTAAGGGAATCTTCATTTCTGCAAGTTCTCCCGCTACCCCTTTCATTTATGAAAACGTGACTGGAAACAAATAACTATATTCGCACAGAAACTCTGTTATTCTGTCCACTGCCTGGTTTTCCCAATAGTCACCAACACTTGCAATATTTGGATTCTCTTTTGTTCCAATATTTACCTTCTTTATCTTCAGTGGTGTAGAAAATTATTCTGATTGTAATTGTGGACCTTCTACTTCTCTTTCCCCTTTAACTTTCGTTATCTGAATATCACACGGGTTTTCTTCTGCCGAGTCATCTTCTATGACGTGGTAATAGTGTAACAACTATTTGACTATTTGTTTATTCTGATTATGATAACATGTTACAATTTCAACTTTGGGTTCTTCAAAAATATTTCCTTTTATCAACTTCAATGTTGCATCCATTACTGGATTCTCATGTTTAGATGCAAACATGATCACAAAATTCTGCTGCAACTCTGTCCAATTTCCAGTTCCTCTATGCAGTTCCAATTCTGTATACCAATTTCTTGGTATTCCTTCCAATGTATGGATAAAGTGATGTGGACATTCCTTTGGTGGTACCAATATCCATTGGGTTATACATCTGTCTATATGGTCTTTGGGCTATCCTATTACATCATATTTCTGCATATATTTATTCTCTTTTTCTGCGCCAAATATGATGCGTAGTAATATTTTGCATTAATACCAATCCTAGATATTTTGTTTATGAGTACCCCATCAACGTGCATGTGTTTCTTTCAAGGAGATGTCTATGACTGGTAACATATGAATTTCCAAGAATTCTAATTCAAACTTAAGAATTCTTAGAAATCATTTTGACCATAAAAACTTGGAGGTTCTCTTACCTCTGTGCCAACCCATCTTAGTGCGCGTGTCATTCTTGCACATCTTCTGGTAGATATCCCATGTAAGCATTTTTTCCAATTTTCCAGTCCTGTGTCAGAATATGAAGCACAAGAACTGATGCTTCTCTGGCTAAGAATTCCATTTGTTTTTGGGTTAATGTAATCTTTCTCGTGTGCGATAGTTCTGTAAAATTGATTTATCTCTTGTGTAATGAAATCTCTGTCACAGGTTCAACATATATGCCACCTTCTGAAGGATCTAATGGTGATATGACTCTATATTATCCTAATTCAAAAATCATTTTCCTGGTCTTCAAGTTGATGATAACTTGATTGTCAAATGCCCAATCCAGTTCCAACAATGATGGATAAGGTGTAGTATTATCCACTATATCTATTACCTCAAAATATGCCATAATGTGCACACCATCTAAATCCACTGGTATGCCTTTTAGTCGACCAATTGGTATCACTTTATGTTGGTTTGCTAGTTTCAACTGAATAGGTGAATATCCCAGTGTAGGGTCTCCCATACATTCCCATGTTTTCTTAGGAAGAACATTTACCTCAGATCCCAAATCTAATATGATGTCACCCATATTAAAATATCCAATATTTTCATTGAGTTCAAATTCTCTATTTGTTCTTGTCTTCCTATGGACATGATTTACTTTATTCTTTTCTAGTTGTATATCTTCTCTAGAATTTCATTTTTCTAACAAACCTTGTAACATTTGTATAGATGTTTGATCATTCAATAACTTCAAGAAAGATACCAGAAAGTTTCGTAGATTACTAACCTTTTCTAAAGTCTGATCTCCACTAGTATGATCATATGGATGAGGCATATCATATACTGGCATATCATATTTTGGTTGTGCATTTGAAGTAGAAGCAATATTCTTGTTCAAAATTTCCCGTCTGGCCTCCTTGAATGTCTCTTTCTCCTTCCACACATCAAAATATTGTTGAGGTGTTGTATTCTTTTTGACCCACTAGTGTTGGTCCCGATTCTGTTTTGTTGCATCTTCTCTTGTATTAGTTCCACCTCGAGTAACTATATTAATATTTTTCCCATCATCTTCTCTAGTTTCTGTGGAAACCCATTGAACATTCTGGTTATTTTGATTCCTTTTTCCCTGTATCTTTGTCATAAGCGTCAAACAATATTCGATAGTATGATTTGTTGCACGATAATACATGCATGTCGCTGGTGGCAGTGGAAAAACCCTTGTATAATTTCCAGGTTGCTGAAAATTGTGGCACGCTACTGGGCCTCTGCTTCCTCCAAATCCTCCTCTGTTTCCTTGATTACCTGTGCACGGTGTATTATACCATGATACTTTATTATATTGAGGTGGTGATGCAAACTGTTGCACATTATTATACTACCTCACAGGTGGACCTGTCATTAGTTCGACCAACATCCTATAAGCATCTGAAGTCCTTTCCTTCATAATCTCCATGGTTCTAAAACCCTTGTCTTCATGTCCTACAGACTTGTAGAAATTGCAGAATGTACTCTTAGGCACTATTTGATACTTTTGCATCAGTGGACAATGATAGGGATCATGTCCATGTGTTTTAGAAATTTCACACCATACTCCTCCTATAGGTAAGGGATTCAAAAATCCTGCTCCCAAATACTGCGCAAATGTTGGGCACTCATTTTTATGGTTTCCTTTTGTTCTGCATAAGGTACACCAGACAACTTCCCTCTTTTCCTTTCCTTTATTTTGATTCAACTCAAATGTCAAGTTATTAAGATATGCTCTCATCTCTTTTACAATTGGATCTATATGCTTATATTGATTCTCTTCCAATTGTAAGGTTGTTTGCAGAGCCTTAGCCCGAGTCTGGAAAATTTGTTTCCTCAATGGATACTTAAAATGTGGAAATAAGGAATTTATAAATAGTTGCCTATGTTGCATGTTTGTTATAGGAAATTTCAACTTACCTTTCAATCTCTTGAACTTTTGATTGACTTCCCAAATTGATTCTCCTGGATTCTGTTTGATTTCTATCATCTCGTTCATAAATTGATCTTCTGAACTTGGTCGTTGGAACTCATTAATTAGCGCCTTCTTCACATCTGTGATGGTTTTTGGTGTTCCTTGTGGATTGTTTATTGCTAGACTCATAAACTAGTCCAGTGCGCGGTTTCTGAATGTGATTGCAAGATGAGCCACTTTTGTGTCTTCATCCGTAACTTGTTTAGATTCCCAAATATTTTCATAATTAAATAAATGTTTATTTGGGTCCTCCAACCCTTGTCCATGAAATTATGGTAACCGAATGGTTGGATATGATCCTTCCATTGTAAAATTTGTATTACCACCTATGCGCAGTGTAGATAAATGACTAATGCTAGCTGAACTCGCACTTCTACTTGAATTTCCACTAGTCCCTTGACCTATTGGACTCGTTTTGCAGTAATTTTTGGTTGTCAAAAAGCTTCTTTCATTTCTGATGTCTTAGCCGCACATGGGGTCGTGGGTTCCACACTAATTCAGATCTGTAATGGAGATCCTCATTCTACGCCTGAACCTTGACCTACGAGTTTTTTCTCATATGTGGTGCACAATATTTCCTCAATATTCTCTATAGCACAGAGATCCTCTACCTCCTCTTCATCACTTTCTAATCCTTCTTGCTCAACTACTGCTCTATTTTTTCTATTGATCTTATACTGGTAGGGTCTTCCGCTGCACGTTGTTCCTTCTATGTCCATTATTTCCTTGATATGATCTTCATCCATCATAATGGGGTCCATTGCTTCCTTATTCTGACCTCTAGCTAGGTCCTTCTTCATATCGCAGATCTTCCTTAGTGTTTTCCCCAGTCTCCCCATGCACGTAGAGTTATTCAGTTGTCAGACTCCATTGCCATCACTCCTTTATCATGCATTAAAATCTTGATTGACATGTAAAGTGATCTAATATACCTTCCTCTTGGCCCCTTCAAAAAATCCTTCTCTGCAACATTATATGATTTTTCAATATCAACTGCAAACTCATTAATGAATCTTGTAATAATGTTGTCTAGCCAAAAATCCACAATGCACATGAATTTATTATTAACTTTATGTATCTATGCAATATTATCAGTAGTCCATTCTACTAGTCTTATCTGATTGCTAGGGTGAGTGTCCTTCAATCTCAGATCCACTCTTGCAGCAAATGTGGAAATTCACATAAAAATGCCTCATGAAGATCAGTAAATACGTACCTCTCCAAATATTGGCGCAGTGTATACTTAGGGTTTCTATTATCTTTCTGCACAAACTCGAGCTCTTTTGTTTCCAACCATTGTTAAATATCCTGTTTAGTCAGATTCCATGGTTTGAACATCCCCTTCTAATACTTCATTCTCTTCACTGTCCTTCTCAACAAGTTCCCTCCAATCTATTCTTATGGGTTCCATCCAGAAACAAAAACATTTTTTGGATGTTTCTCATGTTGACCCGGGTTCTACTTAGGTTTCCAACAAAACCCTGTAAACCATCGGCCCTTCTGGAGACCAGAAGACAACACTGCGCACAAAGTGCACAATGCAGTCTCACCTGAGATGGCTTTATGGGTGACTGCAGGAAACAGATGTCTACAGTATTGGAAGGGAGGATTTTTTGGGAATGTTATACATTTTTTCTACCTAAAAATATATTATATCTATTATTCTAACACATCATTATGTCCATATCTACCATTTTGTAATCAATTGCATTCAATTAAAATTCATTCTGCAATAAATATTCAGACTATTCTACTGTGCGCTGCATTTTAATATTATCATATTCATTCATTCATTCATCATAACTAATAATAGCAAAAAATAAGACAACCATTCCTCATAGAGACACAAGTTTACCATGGTTCACCCCCATGGGTTACGTCCATAAAGATCTACCTTTCTTCGCTCTTTTATTATTCTTCATCAAAAGTTCATAGCGCTGTGTGCATAACAATGAGTACAAGTGAGGCTGACAAGATCACACCAAGCCCCACAAATTGTGACCTTATCCTCGGTTACAATGCATATTTCTCTCTAAAAAGAATTCTCGAAGATCATCTCAATATTAGCTCCACAACTAGATCGCTCAAGCATTGACAAAAAAACTAGATCTCCTCAGATATCACAATAGATATTTATACAACAAAAATGGGATAAAATGCCCATTACAACAATGACCAAAACCCTAACCCACTAACCCTAGGTGGATTAGGTTTGTCCATTTTCTAGCTCCCTGCGCACGACTGGTCCAAAATCTAACCATTTCCTTCTTTGATCCGCCTCTTTGAATTTCCTTCTTTCTTGGCGCTGCTTTTCCCTATTTTCCGATGCACGCTCCTTTTCTGGTCCATTTTCTAACTTCTTTGTTAATTGTTGATCTTTTCCCCAAAAAGGTCTACACCAACAACATTCTAGAGGAAGATATTTCTAGAAGTTGAATCTTATATTAGGTCTTCTTACATTGACTTGTTCACATTTATTAAATAGGCCTTACTAACTAATGTCAGCCTTTATTACATGGAAAATATATTTAGGCCTTATTAACTAATGTCGGCCTTTATTACATGGAAAATATATTATTCTATCTACATTAGGGGTTAGGTCCCTAACACTACTTGAGGCAATATATTAATGCAAGAGAAAAATATTTCACAAGATATTTTCTCACAATCGATCATCAACAAATGACCCTCCATGCTATTTAAATAGAGATCATGGACCAATCATGTGTTAAGACACATATCAATATATCCATTAAGATCGAGGAGAATATGAGTCATCGGATCACTCTATGTGTAGAACATATCATGACCATTGAATTACATAACTACAAATGCATACCAAAGAAACACATTTTTACCTATATACACATTAGACCAAGTTGATCTTAACTAACTTTAAATGGATAAATATCCTAACATTCCCCCTTAAGAACAACTTGGGATATGATTGAAGGATTTACAAAGGTGACACAATAGAAGGAAGGAGGCATTAGATGTTGGTTTCAGAGTCTGATTATCTTCATGTTTCATAGGTCTTTGTTTTCAGCTGTGTTTATACCCCATGAAGATTGTACACCCTGGAATACTTTACAACCCTCCATGCATGGTGGTTGCATGGGGGGCTTTCCCCCCCTGCGGGGTTCGGTGGCGAGCGAGACCACAAAGGAAATTTTTTCTTGTAAATGTATATTGTAATTTCATAGTAAATATGGAATGTTCATTATAAGGTCGCAGATATGATGGTAGAAGTTATGTTAGGGTTTTTTTCCCTAGAAGGAAACCCTCTTTTATGAGGGAAATGTATTGTGACTATGCATCATTTGTGAATATTGTATTCTGAGAGAGGATAATGTGAGAGAAACAAGAGGAAGTTACATTGGGTGTGTTGTAGGTTGTATCCCTTCATTTGCTGGATAATAAAAAGGAAGAACCTGGAAATTTCTTTGGTGGACATAGCCCACACTGGGTGAACCACATATATTTGTGTATCTATTCTATTGTGTACCTTCTATGTTTTATATCTGCAATTGTTTTTATTTTATTTCTCCGCGATCTTGTTTATCTAAAATTAGAGCCTATCCCCCCTTAATGACAAATTATTGAACTCCTAACATAGATTGAAGTTTGGAAAACTTCTCTTTTGTAAGAGACTTTGTGAAAATGTCTAGAACTTGATCTTCTGTAAGGATAAAGAGCACTTCAATAACACAATCATGACTGATTTTTTGATGAATTACATGTCTATCTTGATGTGTTTTTTGTGCTAATGTTGAACTAGATCTTTGGCGAGCTTGATGGAACTCTGATTGTCACACCAGAGGGTGGTCGGATGTTGCTTTTGGAATCCAAACTCTAAAAGGATTTATCAAAGCCACAAGGCATCTTGACTTGCATTAACCACTTCTCGGTACTCTTCTTTTGCTAATTAATGAACAATAGCATGTTGTTTCTCCCATTCCCAAGTGACGGGTCGAGAACCAAGGTTGAAAATGTATCTTGCAATAGAATATTGATCATCAGGGTCGTCGACCCAATCTGAATTAGTGAAACCAACCAACAAAGGAGCCCCCCTTGACCTAGAATGTATCCCAAACTGAATTGTACACCAAACATACCGAAGTATCAATTTTTCTTCTTTCCAATGGATTTCATGGGTTTTTTTCATATACCAAGCAACACGACCAATGATAAAGGTAATATCAAGACAAGTATAAGTGAAATATAAGAGGATACCAACTAATTGATGGTACAAACTTGCATCAAATTTGCGGAGTAGTACACATGGCATCAAGTTTGACTTGAGACTGGAAGGGAGAGACATATGGTTTAGAATCTTCCATGTGAAAGCGATGAAGAAGGTCACAAGTGTTGATGTTTGTGGTAGCATCAGATAGGCACTTCCACACTGGCATGTGTCTATCATGTAGATGTCATCAAGAATCTTCTAGTCTTGATTTTACTTTAGTTAAAAGGAATTAATTAAAGTAAAATTGTATTAATTAGTGAATTGATTTATTTAAGGAACATGCATAACATGCAACATGTAATCTAAATATTAAGTGAGTGTGAGAAGTAATCTGAACCATAGATCACTTTGAATATTAGAAATAGATTGTAACTCATGATTATAAAAGCAATGCTAGGAGAAGGAGGAAGACACTTCAGGAGGAAGTCACTCTTGATGAGAGAGATCAAGAGAAGCTTGGTGAGAGACCAAGGTGAGGATATTTGGTGAGATGCCGAGATCAGGTACCTTGCTGGGAGATCAAGGTTGGACCTAGCAGAGAAGGACTTTTGCTAGTGTGAGGAGTGTAGGATAAAATAAGGAATGTTTCTTACACTAGAGTGAGGAGATCTCAGAGGTTGGGTGAAGAGATTTCATCTAAGTGTTGATCAGAGGTTGGATCACAAAGGACTGTGATTCAAGATATTAGATATGTGGATAAGGAATTGCATTTGGAGGTGATACATGTCAAGGAAGAGAGAGAAAAGTAGCATCCATGGGTGGGTTTCAGTCGACAAAAGACACAAGGAAGTGTTAGATCATACATAACTTTCCGTATGGGTTGTTTTGTACACATAAACGATTCACAATGTAGATAGTCGTGTATATACGTGGTTCACAGAGGGATTAATCATGTATGCCTTGGGAAACATGATGGTACAAGGTCTTATAACAACACATGAGTTTCTAGGTTTGTATGCAGTATACAATTCTCTCAGTCGTCCATTTTCCCTGTTATAGGAGCCCTGATTTGACCTTAATAAAATAATTATTGGATTGGTTTTCCCTCTGAGTTTTTTCCAGGGGTTTATACCCAAAAATATTGGTCATTCCTCTACAACCAATCATGGGAAGAAGAATAAATCCCATATCTTCTCTACAATATGAAAAATATGCTATCACCGCAATCCGCAAATGCTACTTCTCAACCAGAACATAGATCAACTACTCAAGAATGATATGATTTTATTATGATGATCCTTGGACCTGTCCATGAATCAATCATCTAAACTCATTCCATACCATACATCAAGTGTATGACAATCATACATACTGTCTCATGCATAAATCATGAAGAAAAAGATATGTCAACAATGAATCATGAACAAACCATGAACCATGTACATCTTGTTCCATACCATGTGCCAACCATGCACATCAACACAATATCATATGCCATAATTAAGTGCATAAATCATATTCCAAGAATATGTGCCAAGTGTGTACCAAGCATATATCAGGATCATCAACAAGTGCCTCTATCAATGTACCAATAACATCATCAACCATACAACATGCCAACCATATGCCTCAAACAAGTGTCATATCACAAGTGATATGCCTCTATCATAAACCAAGTTCCACAAGCCAATAAAATGTATCTCAACCATCAAGAATCAATCCTGTACCATATACCATCAATAAGTGCATCAACCATGCACCAAACATGTATCACCACCGGTACCAAGGAAGTGCATCAACCATGCACCAAAACTCTTCAAGATGTACCACAATCAATATATCCATACACATATGCCACATCATCCATAAACCATGTTCCAATGATACTACTAGCAAGTGACTCAAATAATGTATCAAATATGTACCAATCATGCATCAAACTATGACTCATCAATCATGTACAACATCACCACCTCATCAAATCATCAACTACATGTCCCAATATGTAGCTAAAACATATGCCAAATACATACANACCATGTACATCTTGTTCCATACCATGTGCCAACCATGCACATCAACACAATATCATATGCCATAATTAAGTGCATAAATCATATTCCAAGAATATGTGCCAAGTGTGTACCAAGCATATATCAGGATCATCAACAAGTGCCTCTATCAATGTACCAATAACATCATCAACCATACAACATGCCAACCATATGCCTCAAACAAGTGTCATATCACAAGTGATATGCCTCTATCATAAACCAAGTTCCACAAGCCAATAAAATGTATCTCAACCATCAAGAATCAATCCTGTACCATATACCATCAATAAGTGCATCAACCATGCACCAAACATGTATCACCACCGGTACCAAGGAAGTGCATCAACCATGCACCAAAACTCTTCAAGATGTACCACAATCAATATATCCATACACATATGCCACATCATCCATAAACCATGTTCCAATGATACTACTAGCAAGTGACTCAAATAATGTATCAAATATGTACCAATCATGCATCAAACTATGACTCATCAATCATGTACAACATCACCACCTCATCAAATCATCAACTACATGTCCCAATATGTAGCTAAAACATATGCCAAATACATACACCAATACATCCAACAAATATGCCTCTAATAATACATCACAATATATGTCAATGGATCTCACATATGTACCAGCCAGGTAATATAACATATTTTCCTCAAAACCATTCACTACAACAAGTACTAAGAAACCAATAATACCTCTAAACATGTATCAAGAGTGTCCTTGAATAGATCAATAATATATCTTTAGATAACATCACACCATCATGATATATCTCATAAACAAAGTGCCATGACATCACTGATAAATTACTTAACATAACCAACAATATACCTTATCAAGAATGCATCAATCGACACACTAGGGTTAGTACCATGCATATAAGATATGAATCAAGCATATTCTCCAAAAATCAACTACAAATTATCACCATACATTCATCAAACACGCATATACACATGAAAACCTGAAGCATATCATCTCAGACCCTGCATAAACTATGTTATACCATCAAACCATGCTACAACTCATCTGTACACCCATCCTTTTGAGTCTTTTCCCACAGGTACGTGACCTGTTCCTTAGTCAGGTCATGTATGTATGCAACCTTTCTATATATGACCTCACATATGTACGTGTCTGCTTCCACAGGAACCCACGTATACCTCATAAAATGTAAGTCTTTCCTCATTCTTTGTGCATTCATTCATGTCTGGCTATTCAGTCTTCTTCATCCACTTTTAAAAGTGTCCTTGTTTCTCAACACTGATGTTTTGAGCTTTCATCCTTTCAACATTGTATTTCTTCCATCCTTCATGTGCTCTTATTGCCATATAGTATGAATTACTCTTTATTGACTGTCTCTTTGAATTCCAACAATCCTAATATTTGTGGCCAAACCCACTACAACTATAACATCTCATGGACTAAAAATGTGCAACAATGTGTCCCACTTGATTACATCTCCAACATCTTAGAAATTTATGGAGTCTTCCAACATATTTCCTTGCGTAATGTCTACAATACAAATCTTTGTGACCATTTTCATTACATGAGAAGCAGTGACCATGAAAAACATTTTCATACCTTTGCCTTGGTGTCCACCTTGAAGGTGTCTCTCTTCTGGATTTGCTTTGAGGTGTAAAGATGGCTTCTTGGTGTCTTCCTTTCTCTAATCTTCTAAAAGTGTCCTTTCTTTGTGTAGGATCTTGAATTGCATCTTTGTTTCCACCTTCTAAGAATGAAGGTCTTACCTCATGCTGCTTAGAAGTACTAGCTTCAAAGTGTGCTTCTTCCTTGTTGTATCCAATATCGGATTTATCATTAGGTGATCTTTGACGATTCAAGATTTCATCCAAGATTGTTGAGTTGTTCATGAAACTTTTTTACTTCTCTGCTTTCCTTCTAGCTTCTTCAATTTGGGTCTTCAAATTGACATTGAATTCAAGGCTTTTGCTAAGCTCATCATCTACCTTCTTCTTTTCTTATGCTTGACTAATTATATCAGTCTTTAGTTTCTTGATCTCTTCTTCTTGTTTTATGAGTATTTTCCTTTGTGCCATGGTATTATTTTGGTACTTTTCTATGGATTCCTTAATGTATTCATCAATATCAAAATCAAGATAAAAAATATACAGATCATCTTCTGCTTCTAACACATCTAAAATTTTATCTTTGAGCTTCAACAAATATTTCTCTTCATCTATAAGATAATTGTTAGATGATTCTACACAACCTTCTTCTACTTGTGTGTCCATGGATCTCCTTCAAGCTTGTAAGGATTATAGTGAAGGCCTGCTCTTATACCAATTGTTGGAAAAATTGACCACACTAAGATGGGGGGGGGTGGGGGTGAATCAGTATAGGGATATTTTTACACTTCTTACAAAACTTTAGTTATAAACATCTTCAAACATTATCATTCATTCACAATTTATTACTTGCATATATCAACATTCATGAATAATAGAGAACATTAAACCATCACCATAATGAACACAAAGAACACTAGATATATGTGTAAATTTATTTTTCATTATGTGTTACAAGAAACTACAATCCATGGGGTTTATCAACACCAACTGAAAAAGAGCACCAACTCCAAGAGAGAACCAATTCCAAAAGATCACCAAATATCAATGCAAGACCCAACCTGCGTATCTCAACACCAACTAAGATGTGAGGAATCCAACCCTCAATTAAAATACACAACTTGTAGACATAAACCAATTTTCCAACAGGTACTCGACATGTTTATACTGCAACTCGCGTATGTACACAACCTACCTATACTGCAACATGCATATGTACGTGTCCTTCCTCCTGTCAGCCTGCATACACTTTAAGAAACTAGGGTTTCTAAAACTTCAAAATTATGGCCCTCCAGACCCTTGCTTTCTGTGTCACATCTACTTTTAACCTGTCACTATAAATATCATGTCACTGCCAAAACTACACCATTCCAGCCACAAACAAATCTACACCATCCAACAACCTATGCATGCTCCTCATGCATAAACCATCACAAAACATAGAAATCCCTTAACCATATCATAATAGAACCACTCAACCAACCAACCGACATATACCATATCCAAACACCATAACGAGAATGCTTAAAGAATTCATCATACCATGATCAGATCTAATCATCAAGACAACATATAACCATACCAAAACTTTTGTAGCAGATTTGAACCTGTAGAATGATATCCTAGGGGCTTTCTTCAGACTTCAGGAACCTGGAATTTCTTCAGACTTCATGAACCTGGCACTAGCATATACTCAATATTTTCTTGGCCTTTTCAAATATACATGACCTCCTCTACTATCATCTTGCGTACATACGCGACCTCTTCTATAGTTAGATCACGTACACTTCAGAAACTAGGGTTTTTCTAATGCTCCAATTTTTTTTCTTCTGTCAAACCTCCTTGCTACCTCAGACTTGTGGAACGTCTTATGTGTCCATGAGTACCTGCAATGGAACTTTCACCAAAAATAGATCTTCAATATGCTCAAAAGATTCATATTCATAAGAGACCCTTGCTCTCGTATTTATACTTCTCCAAGTAGCTTCCTCTAGGGGTTATCTTGTAACCAACTTCCTTTGTTTAGGGATAACCCACTTCTAAAAAATTTGTCCACTTACAACCACTTTATCCACAAATAGTAAACTCTCCACTTCTAGTTGCAACTAATTTATTTTTAATTATTTTCTTATTGCAACAACTTAACCCATGATTATCTCCTTGTTTCACCCACTTTGACTAGTAACTTATTCTAGGAGCTTCTAGAATAATTTGGCTTCTTTGACCTTCTTGACTTCTTTGACCTTCTAGGGGCTTCCATATAACTCATGAGGGTTCTCCAAATTCACAAGATCATAACTCTCTAACCATGAGGAGTTATGTTACGTTCCACATATCACTTGAAATTGCCTGACATGTACTATCCATCGATGATAGTCTCACCTGCAAATTTAGTGATATTCATTACATTATTCCTCAACCAAACTTGGGTTCCCTAACCACACTTCTAGGACTGCTCAACCACTTAACCATTTGACTTTGCAAAGTGTCTTCCCATGA
>SNQJ01S0037529.1:71376-125286 GCA_010110895.2 Picea sitchensis | reverse complement strand
AATCTCTTAAACCACTTTGACTACTTTGACCTTTTGGGGCTTCTAGATGACATATGAGGGTCCTCCAACTTCGTAAGGCCATAACTCTCAAACCATGAGGATTTATGTGACGTTCCACATACCACCAGAAATGGAATGACATGTATTATCCATATAGAATAGTATTACCTTCAAATATAGAAAAAATCATACCGTTATCCATCAAACAAACTTGGGTCCATTACCCAAACCTGGGTTCTCCAACTTCACATGGTCATAAATCTCTAACCGTGAGGATTTATGTGACGTTCTACATACCACCGGAAATGGCATGACAAGCACTATCCATATAGGATAGTTTCCCTAACAAATTCATTGTCCTTCATCTCATTATTCCACAATTAAGCATGGGTTCTCTTACTCCACAAAGTGTCTCCCCGTGAGGGATTTCACCATAAGGGGACCACTTTGGAGTTCATCCATATTTACTTCTTATCAACCATGAAAATAAAATAATGAGTCATATTTACATCAAACAATATTGGTTCCATTACCCAAACCTTTGTGCTACGGGAATTTCTTCAAGGGTTTACATCAATGACAACCAACCTTAATGAACATATTGTAGAACAAATATAAGAGGCAGTTACATGAGAAATAAAAATAGAGATACCCATGGATTCGTAAGGATAAATTACAAATCATTTTCCTAATTGTTGAACTATAACATCATATATTATAATTGCAACAATTATAGGTATATAAAAAAATTCTACAGAAGTGATGTTAGAAAAAATCAGAAAGAGGAAAACCCAACAATCATGGAAATAAATCAGGAACAAAAAAAAGAAAAATCCTTGTTCATTCAAGCTCCACTTCATGCAAAAAATAATAAGGATAAGTGGTACATTGATAGTGGTTGCTCTAGTCACATGACAGGAAATAGAACAAAGTTTATCACCGTGAAGAAAAATGAAGGTAGTGTTACCTTTGGAGATAATGGAAATTCAAAGACAGTTGGAAAGGGAACTCTCAGTATTGACATTGGAAGAGCTAAGGTTGAAAAGGTTTTGTGTGTTGAAAACTTGAAACATAATCTTCTTAGTTTAAGTTAGATGTGTGACCAAGGACAAACTCTTACTTTTGACTCCAAACAATGTGAGATCAGAAAATAAAATCCATGCAAGTTGGTTGCAAAAGAAATCATGACCCCAAACAATTTATACATTCTTGATAAATTCAATGGATAAAAATGCATCATGGGGAATATAGATGAAAGTTGGTTGTGGCATAAACTAATGGGCCATATGAAATTTGACAACTTGGTAAAAATTAGTATCAAACAAGCAGTAAGAGATATGCCAAAGATCACAAAACCCTCAAGTATTGTTTGCAAGCAGTGTCAGCATGGAAAACAATCAAGGGTGAGCTTCAATACAAAGGAATATGAAACATCCAAGCCATTGGAACATGTGCATACAGACCTATGTGGACCAACACAAACAAAAAGATTGCAAGGAGAAAGATATTTTATGTTGATCATTGATGATTATACAAGAATGACTCGGGTTACCTTTCTTAAAAATAAATCTGAGGCATTTGAGAAATTTAAAGCATTCAAATATTTAGTTGAGAATGAGACTGATATGAAAATCAAATGTTTAAGGTCAGATAATGGAGGTCAATTTACAACAATTGACCTTAAAGAATTCTATGAATCTCATGGAATAAGAAGATAGTATTCAACTACAATAACTCCTCAACAAAATGGAGTAGTTGAAAGGAAAAACAAACATGTACAATAAATTTCCAGGACAATATTAAATGAAGGAAAACTATCAGAAAAATTTTGGAGAGATTCAATTTACATTGTTCTCTACATTCTAAACAGAGGGGAAATCAGAGTCAATGGTGACAAGACACCCTATGAACTATGGAAAGGTCGACCAATATATGTCAAACACTTCAGAATATTTAGAAGCAAGTGTTACATCAAACGAGATGACAAGGATCTAGGCAAAGTTTGACTCAAGAGAAGATGAAGGAATTTTTATTGGATATTCATCAAGAAGCAAAGCCTTTATATGTTACAACAAAAGACTACAAAAGATTTTTGAAAGTGTTAATCTCATAATCGATGAAGAAATACCACACAAGAAAAAAATAGAAGCAGAAGAAATAGATTACAACAAAGAATAAGAATAACAAGAACATGAAAGAAGAAGAATAAGAAAACGAAGAAGAAGAAGAAGAAACAAAATGCCAAGATACACAAACACCATCAAGGTTTACACATAAAAATCATCCAAAAAACTTAATTCTTGGTGATACAAATGCTAAGACTCAGAATAGGAGAAAGTTGGCAAGCAGTTATGAATAGGTAAATATCTGCTTACCATCCAAAATAGATACTAAATTCTTTTTAGAAGCCAGTAATGATCAACATTGGATGAATTCTATGGAATAAGAGTTAAACCAAATTGATAAAAATCAAACATGGGAACTTATCCCGAGACCCAAAGATAAAAACGTGATTGGTACAAACTGGGAATTTAAAAATAAATTCAATGAAGATGGAAAATTAGTAAGAAATAAAGCAAGACTGGTTTGTAAATGGTATGCTCAACTAGAAGGAATTGACTTTAAGGAAACCTATGCTCTATTTACAAGACTAGAATCCATTAGAATCTTTTTGGCATTTGCAAGCTTCAAGAATTTTAAGGTGTATTAGATGGATGTCAAATCATCATTCCTGAATGGAGATTTAGAGGAATAAGTGTACATTGAACAACCTAAAGGATTATTATTGTCAGAAAATGAATATTATGTTTACATATTGAAGAAATCACTTTATGGATTAAAACAATCTCCCAGAGCATGGTATTCCAGAATTGATAAGTACTTGCAACAACAAGGTTTCAAAAGAGGAACAACATATAGCAATCTTTACATCAAAATAGACAGTGCAAACATGTTAATCATCATAATTTATGTGGATGATATCATTTTTGGAAGTAATGTTGATAGAATAATCCAAAAGTTTGTAGAAGAAATGAAAAAATAATTTGAGATGTCCATGCTTGGAGAACTGTCCTTCTTCCTAGGGTTGCAGATTTCTCAAACCAACAAAGGCATATTTATTTCTCAGACCAAATACATCAAGGAAACGTTGAAGAAGTTTGAAATGGAAGACTGCAAACATCTCATTACACCCATGGTAAATGGATGTAAACTAAGAAAAGAGGATGAATCAAAGGAAGCTAATCCAACTCTATACAAATCTATGTTAGACAACCTACTATATGTGACAGATTCAAGGCTAGATATAATGCAGGAAGTATGGTTAGTTGGAAGGTTTCAAGATGCACCAAAGGAAACACATGTGCAAGAAGTAAAAATAATATTTAGATATATGAAAGTCACATTGGACTTTTGTTTATGGTATCCCATAGGAAAATAATTTACTCTGATGGCTTATACAGATGCAGATTGGGTTGGCAGTGTAGATGATAGAAAGAGCACCAGTGGTGGAGCATTCTTTCTAGAAAACAACCTAGTGTCATGGTTTAACAAGAAGAAATCATTAATTTCTCTATCTACAACAGAAGTAGAATACATTGCAACAACAACCTGTTGTACACAAGTCCTCTAGATGAAACAAACATTGAAGGACATTCAAATAGAATACAATCAACAAATATCAATACTGTGTGACAATACTAGTGCAGTAAATATCTCCAAAAATCCAGTTATGCATTCAAAAACAAAACATAGCCCAATAAAATACCATTTCTTAAGAGAGAAGGTCACATAACAAAATGTCGAGATGGAGAAAATCATCACAAAGGAATGTATTGATGATATATTTACAAAACCTCTTCCTAGAGAAGTATATGAGTATCTCAAATAGAAACTATGGGTGGTACCTATGCCATCCACTCACTGAAGCACTACAAGAGGAGAACCAGCTTAGGGGGAGTTGTAGAAAGAGAAGAAGGTGGTTGGTTACATAATAGAGAATAAAGAGTATCATGCAAGGGGGAGAATATCCCTTTTGCATTGATGTCAAAGGGGGAGAGTACAAAGAAGGGGGGATATTTGTAGAAAGAGAGATGTACAGGAAGTAGAGGAGTACTAAAATACCAAGTGTTGCCATCAATGACAAAGGGGGATTTTATTGGAAATAATGTTTTCATTGATGTCAAAGATAGGGGGAAACTATGAAATCCTCTATCTGTGCATTGTGTTAATGATTTTATGCATAATGAAGGTGAAAGGCCTTTGTGTAAACAATCAATCCAAATAACTTGAAACTAGACAGAGAAGAGTAGAAGCCAACAATGATTTCCTACCTGTGGTTTGTGAAAATGATTATCTATGTTTGATCTCCTATATGTACAAGAAGTATGAGAAGAACGAGACAACCCCATTAAAGAAGAAATATAGGAACAATATCGATAGGGGGAGAGTGTTAAAACCTAAGAAAAAATCGAGGAAGCACTCAAATTAACCATGCCAACAAAGACACGACATGTTTTTGAATTCTATACAGAGGTACGAGGAGAACGAAATGAACCTATTACATATCTAAGCAGCGTTGATCTTAGCAAAGAAGGTCTTGTTTACTAGAACACAACAAACAATGATAAAGGATTTATCCCACATTTTTTGGGAAAATCATGTTCAAAGGGTTTATAATGAAAAGGTGTTATCAATTAGTTTGAATGAAAATGGGCAAGCCACAAAACCCTGTGCATGAAGTTAAATTTTGTCGTGGAGAACAATGGGCCCGGGACTAGATAAATCCTGACTATCTATCTCTAGAGATCAATGGTTAAGATCAATGGATTGGGGCCCGATACCTAGTGGGCGAGCTCAGATGCCACATCAGTGCCATGTGTCCAATAAGATGAGTGCCACATTAGAGGGATTCCATGTAAATACCATGATAGTGCCATGAAAGACATATTTGTAGATGTCATGTGTAGTGCCATGTGTCGGGACACATATTGATGCCACATCATCCAGTAGATATGTAGAAGAAGTCCATGTGGAATCCATCTCATTTGCAACATAAGCAAAATGGATCGGAACAATGAGATTCAGGTGTATGTATAGTTTTTGAAAAATTGACAAATTATTAAGAATGATTTGGTCATACATAAATATCTCAAGGAGCACAGTGAATTATGAGAAATTTTCTAAGTGTGAGAAATTGGTTGGACGAAGATGTATCACGGAGCGCGATGAATTTTGAGAAATTGTATAAGTATGAGGAATCATTCGAATGGATGAGATCGCATTCATAAACAAGTCAATCGAGGAAATGATGTAGACCCACGGCCCACAATGAGATCTCAAAAATTGACTAAGTATCAAGAATGAATCAAGTGGATGGAGATGTCGTAGAGTGGGGTGAGACTTCGAAAATTGTCTAAGTATGAGGAATTGGTTGGATGGACGGGGTCACAGATATATACAAGTGAATCAGGAAAATGCCTTAGACTGTGGTGAAATGCTTTGAAAATTTTATAAGTATGGTTGAAAAATGAGTGTGGTGGAATGCGAAGGTGTATTCTGGAGGTCGTGGAAGTTTGAACTGTAGCATCCCCAACCACCAAGTTAGGCTATGAAAGATAAAAAAAAAATCCAAACTCTGAGACTATTTTAATTTATTGATATGCTTTGCATATGCACAAAATTGTGCATAATGATAACAAATATACATATACAACATTCTACAAGGAAAACCCATATAGAAAACATAGTAATGATTTACACAGTAATTAAAAAAAACATGTGAAAGACACTTATCTTTTGTAAATAGAAAATCAACTGTGTCTAGACCTCAGACTTTCCTTCCATCCGTAGACCTTGATTCTCATAAAATCAGTAGCAAGTCACCCCCGAGTTGGGGCTAAAACTCCACCTAGGAAAAGGAATCCTAAACCAGGATAAGGTCTCTCAAATAGCATAAATTCTCAGACTCAGGTGCCAACTCTAGTAGAAATCCTGCAGTCCCTCATTCCCCACATGCCTATCCCACCCCAGGAAGTGTTCCCCTTCTCTGTCCAATAGTCGTTAGGCTGACCCACTTCCCTTATGGGGCTTCAACAATAGGTTGGACAAGAAGTCTCAGAGCCCTATAGTTGTATATTGTCACCTTGGGAATCAATTCCTAACAGTTCTCTCATCTAGAGAGAATGCTCACAGGCATGACAACCCACTTCTTCAATAACTCACAGGCCTAACAACCTGTCTCTTCAACCCAATTCCTAGGTTATTGGTTGTCCATAGCTTCAAGGATTTCCATTGTGAAGGTATGGTGATGGAAAAAGTAGAGTACGAATGGTAGGAGAGAATAATAACATAATGAGTGATTGAATGGGAAAATGAACTAAATTCCAAACTATATGTATGCATGTTCCCAACTTGAGATTTGTCATGTTGGGAACTACCTTGGTCCCACTTGCCCCCCACTTGGGTGATATGTTCCCCATAATTATGGACTTAGGACATATTTGTATCCCTTACTTTAGACTTTAGACTTTAGGAATATGAATAAAATATTCATTTGGGACCCCTTAGCTTAGCTCTTTTCCTAGACTCTGGCCTCAAAATAACTATATGCAAGGGAAATCTGGCCCAAAATTTCATGTCTCACCATCCTATATGTACATTTACATTTACATTACAATCGGGGTTCGACTTAGGGGTAGTACATTCCCCTCCCCCTTATTTATGCACTATACTCAATGCATTATATACACATGTAAAATCGAAACTTCAAAATTCTTCAAAAAGGTGTGGTATTCTACCCACATAACATCCTCGTGCTCCCAAGTTGCATCCTCAAGAACGTACCATTTCCATTGGACCTTTAATAACCCTATGGATTAATTATGGAGTTGTTTGATCTTCCAGTCCAATATGAAAACTAGTTGCACTTGAAAGTCTCCTTGTTTCTCCACCTAATTCACATTCAAATAAATGACATGATTAACATCAGGTACATAATTTTTAAGCAAAGATACATGGAATACATTATGAATGCACATGGATGTAGGTAGTGCAAGCATGTATGCAACATGACCAATCCTCTCTAGGATTTCAAATGGCCCACAATAATGTGTTGCCATCTTTGAACAATTTTCCAACTTCAAGGAACTTCTTTACTTTCAATAACACATGGTCATCCACTTTAAACTCTTTGTGAGTTCTTCCATTATCGACATATCTTTTCAGCCTATTTTGGGCAGCCTTTATATTTTCTTTTATCTTCACCATATTCTCTTCCATTTCCCTTAGTAAATTGGGCCCAACCATTGCTCTATCTGTTGGGTTGTCCCAACTCACTAGTGTGTTGCATTTTCTACCATATAATGCTTCAAACAGGCCCACCTTCAAAGATTCATGATATTGATTATTATAGGTAAATTTAACTAGATGTAGATAATCTTTCCATTTTGATGGTTTTTCCATTACATACATTCGTAGCATATCCCCTATCACTTGATTGACCCTCTCTATTTTCCCATCTAATTATGGGTGATAGGTTGTGCTAAAGTTCATATTTGTACCAAATATTTTGAATAATCATTTCCAAAAATTTGATGTGTACTTGGGATCTTTGTCAAACACAATTGTCTTAGGCACACCATGTAGCCTATAAATTTCTCTCATGTAGATATCTGCAATGCTAGCTGCCTTGTGAGTTAACTTCACTGGAATAAAATGGGCAACTTTAGTAAGCTTATCCACCACCACCATGATGGAATCATGCTTCTTGGTAGTTCTAGGAAGCTTAGTGATGAAATCCATTGTTACAAATTCTCATTTCTGCTCAGTAATGGTAATGGTTGTTGAAAACCAGTTGGGTGTTTGTGCTCATCCTTGATATTCCAAACATCTGGATATATAATCATCCACTTCTTTCTTCATACCTAGCCAATAATATTGTCTCTTGACAACTGCAATTATTTTCTGGTAACCTGGGTGCCCAACAAAAGGCACATTATGCATTTCTTTTAACACCATATTTTTCAACTCTTGAAAATTTGGCACATAAACTCTGCCCTTCTACATGAGGATTCCATCCTCTTTTAGCTCATGATTTTCAATTTTCTGCTAAAAAATACCTTGTTGTAATTTTTCTTTTATTTTCATGTATTGTTGATCTAATTTTGCAGCTTCTAAAATTTTGTCTTTCAAATATGGTTTATATATGTTAATGGTTGTAGCATGCATCTCATGCACTCTCCTACTAAGTCCATCAACCACCTTGTTCTCTTTACCTTTGATACACTTTATATCAAATTCATACTCACTAAGGAATTCCAACCATCTACTTTCTCTAGCACTTAAAGTTGGTTGTCCAAACAAATATTTCAGACCACTATGGTCTATTCTCAGCTCAAAAATCTTCCCCATGAGGTAGTGCCTCCACATTTTCAAGGCATCCACTATGGTTGAAAATTCTAAATCATGAGTAGCATAGTTCCTTTCAAGATTTGTTAATTTCCTTGATTCGTAGCATACCACATGCTCATTTTGACTAAGTACTCCACCAAGCCCTTCTTTTCACGCATCAATTCACACAACAAAATCTTTATTAGGATCAACAATTCACAAAATTGGTGTACTTGTCAATAAATATTTCAAGTGCTGAAAACTTGTTTCACAATCAGATTCCCACTCAAATCTCACACCCTTATTTTGTAAATATGTTATTGGATGTGCAATCTTCAAGAACCCCTCAATGAATATTCTATAATAACCTATAAGTCCCATGAAATATCTCACCTCGGAGACATTCCTTGGTGTTGGCCATCCCTCAATGGCTCTTATCTTCTCCAGATCCATCGTTATCCCTTCCTATGAAATTATATGGCCCAAGTAATATATCTGCCTCTGGTAGAATGAGCACTTGCTCAAATTCACATATAGTTTATGTTCCCTCAACACTTGTATCACCATCCTAAAGTGTTTCTCGTGATATTTTCATACTTGGAGTAGATAAGAATTCCATCCAAGAAGACATTGACAAACGTATCCAAGTAATCTATGAAATTAAAATTCATTAAACACATGAAGATAGTTGGTGCATTTGACAACCCAAATGGTACCACTGTAAACTCATAATGGTCTTACCTTGTTCTATAGGTTGTCTTGTTGATATCTTATTCATTAATTATCACCTTGTGATAGTCTGCTCTGAGGTCAACCTTGGAGAATATCCTTGCATCTTTCAACTGATAAAAAAGATCATCTATCCTTGCAAAAGGATACTTGCTCTTCATAGTCACCTTATTTAGCTTCCTGAATTCAATGCAGAGCCTCAACATTCCATCCTTATTTTTCACAAATAATACTAGGGCACCCCAAGGTGACAAACTTGGGCATATGTATTCCTTCTTCAAAAGTTCCTCAAGTTGCATTTGCAATTCTTTTAACTTTGGTGTGCTCATCCTATAAGGAGTCTTGGAAACTGGTGCAACTCCGGGCATCAGATTGATAGAGAAATAAATATCGCTCTTGGGTGGCAACCTCGATATCTCTTTAAATACATCTTCAAATTATTTCAATGTTTCATATTTTTCAATATTTGGCATGTTGTCCTTAGGAGCCTCCTCCATATATGTTGCAAATACTTAACATCCTTTCTTGAAGGTTTTCTTCAGTTGCAAGGCTGAAACTTCTCTAATAGTTACATCCTTTGGAATACCCTATACTAATATCAAGTTTTCTTCCTCATCCAAGAAAGTAAATGCCTTATTATAGCAATATAAGACAACATGATGCTTGTCCAACCAATCCATACCAATGAGGAAAGCATAGGAATCCCAAAGGTATGATGTTAAAATCTTCCCTTGTGCTCATCCCTTTCATGTCCATTGGACATGCCTTAACCATCTCATTAATTTTCCTTTATCTCTTATAGCTAGATGCACCAACCAAGGTTTCCCAAGCTTGCTTCTTGGAAATTGAAATCTTTCCACCATCTTAGGATCTAGATAACTATGATTAGATCCTAAATAAATCAAAATACCAATGGGTTAGTTGTTGATCTTACCTTCCACTTCAACCATGTGAGAATGAAACTCAGCTTTCTTGTTATCCATGGTTGTGTAGATCCTTGGTACATTTATTCCAATGTCTTCAATTGTATCAACTTGTTGTACATTGTGAACAATCCTCACTTTTTCATCTCTATGAGGAAAATCCTAGTACATGTGATCTCCTTTAAAACCCCAACAATTTTTAGGTTGTTTCCTTGGTATTTTCCCCACTGTCTTTGTCATTATGGGCTCCTTAGGAGCTGGGTGTCCCTGAAAATTATTTCTGAAGAATGGTGGCTTGGTCCCCTTCTTCCTATGTTCCATATTGCCCATCTTCTTGTCTTCCCAGTCCTTTTGGAAACTTGGTCTTCCTCTATTTTGATCATAGAGTCATTTATCTCTCTTTATGGTTTCCTCCAATGTATTGGGATCATCATACTATATCTTATCATTGAACATTGATGGCATCCCACTCGGGTACCTATGAATCCTAACTTGTTCATCATTGATGAAAGTAACATATTTCAACAACTCTAATAATCTCATTTCATACTCATCTATGTTCAAAGAACTCCTTTATTTTCTTATCATAGTAATGTTTGGTTAAGTATTTATTTTGAAAATACCTTTTGAATTCCCTCCAAGTAACCTTCTTCTCATCTATGTGTTTCACTTGCATAAAATGGTCCCACCACATTGATGCTTTTCCTTTGATTTGGTAGATGGAAATTATCCCTTCTTCCCATGAAGAGTAATTATGTACGTCAAAGTACTTCATCGTGCCCAACAACCAATTCTCTACATCCTCATCCTTCTTATGCTCACAATCAAAGAGAGGAGACTTGATGTTATTCATTTCTCCTTGTAGCTCCTCTACCCCATGCCTCCTATTATGTTTTCTAATAGGAGATGGACTTGAACTACTGTGCGATCTCCTAACTTAATTCCTTGGTGATTTCCAATGATGCCTATCAATACTTCTTGTTTCTCTCCTTTTATCATGAGACTTTTGACTCATTGACCAGCTTGACTATGTCTCCTTATCCATTTTCTTCTCTATTTTGTCCAAGATCTGTAGAAAATTGATGTTGAAGCCATCTTGTTTCTCCTTGGCATTCATAATCCTCTCATTATCAACTTTGTAACTTTGGGAATCTTTTTGAAGACTCTTTATTGTATCTACCAAGTTCATACTCTCCTCCTTGCCTTCTCTATTCTTGTTATATTATGTCCCCTCATTACCCATGTTGACATACAACCCTCTAAATTCATCTTCATGGTTGTAGGTTCTTTGTGCATATTCCATGATTTTGATCTCTGTGCTAATCATATTCTAATCTATTTTTTGTTAACTCTGGAAAATGTGCAGGAAATAGGATTTGTTAGACTAAAACATTTATCAAATCTATAAATACCATGCACAACTATGTTGCATGAGTGTATCATAATCATTATTTTGATTCCTTGTGAATTTGACTACCCAGTTCACATTTTTGGGTGAATTTATGCACTCCTCTATCAATACATTTCCAATGACTACTTCCTTGCTCAATTATGAGTTATGAGCATAAAATTATCACCATTGGACCAATACCCATTTATTCTTTATGTTCACCCTTCAACCATGTGCAACTTTTAACTATGATCCTTCATATTTTCACCTGCTCCTTTGAATTTTTTGCAAGATCCCAACTGGATTCCTTCATAATCATATTTTGGACAATTTTTCAAAGTTTCACCTTCATCCGAGCTTCAATGCCACTAGATAGATCTTGTTGAAGTTTAAGGTCGATTTATATTTTTATCTCTAAATTATATAGGTACCTTCTATGTCCTCCTATACATTTTTAAGTGCTCATATTTCTATTTCAAAAATAAGTTTTTCTTCTATGGATCAATATCTTTCTATAGACTACTCATGTTCCCCAATCTGATTCTGGAGCAAGAAGTTATGGCCCTCAGAAGTTAGTTGGGTCTCAAATTAACCTTGCACTATTTGGCATGTAACTTCCTCATCCTAGCTCTGTTTGACGAACAGTTTACACCATTAGAAATATCTCTCTGAGCTCTATTATTTTAGATGCAAAAACTTACGTCTTGGTAGGACATACAATTTGGTATGAAACAAACTTCTCAAAAATTCCATTTAGGCCTCTGAAAATGTCCTGTAAGTCGAACACCTGGAAATCACTGTAATTTTCCAATAATTTTCATTAATTTTCTGAGAAATTTATGTTAATCCACTAACTGGGATGTTGACATGGCATCATGGTCCATATGGAACTCCTGGAAGGCTACCATGTTAGCTCCTTTCCCAACTGGTTTTTCATTGTTAGACCCATCTTACACCTTCTACTTCCTTCAATTTCCCCTTCATTGGCACACACATTGTATTTTTTGGGCCCCATAGGTCCTTGGATACCATGTGGCACCTTTTAATTAAGTTGTGGGGATGGGAAATCCCCATGCCACACCCATTATCCATGCACACATCAATTTTCATGCCACTTTAATCCAACGATGGAGGATTTTGGCACAATCGCGATTGACTGCCCATATTGCATCATGGTCCCCCTTGACCTTCTGACTATTAAAAAAGGGTAGAGGGGCCACAAAACTCAACCCCAATTAAGACTTGGGTGATGTGTCGTGCATTAGTAAAATGCACCCCCCCCCTCCGCACCTCTGGTTATCATAAACCTACAAGACCCCCACATAAAAAGCATGGGATTGACATGTGTCTACGTGACAACAGCACGACAAGGATCCTACCGGGGAGAAAGGCACCCACCATTGTGGCACCAACTCACTTGCCACATCTACCTTATCTTGTCAGCGTCTACCTGCCACCATGGAAGTACATTGAATTTTCTTGTTCATGCTTCCATTGAATATCTACTAGTACACTTCATATAATCAATTCCATCCTTGTCTGTATTATTTTGAATTCATCCCATAAACTTCATCCCTTTCCTGTCGAATTCCTTCAAATGTATGTTGTATAAATTGGGGTTTTTGCCCAATTTCATCCCAATTTTGTCATGGACGCCATGGATGTTGTATAAAATTAGTTTTCAACCATAAACATGCATGATTTTACCCAATTAAATATTTAAATTGGATATTTTAAACTTTTGGGCTCATTTATCCCCAATTTCACGTGAAATTCCTTTAATTTCATTGCAATAATATTATCAAGTGTTTTGCATGATTCCTCTGAAATTGATGTTTTACAATTTTACACTTCAGCTCTATGTTAACTCGGGCCATGCAGGCTCATTGTCGAAACTGGAGCTCTGGTACCACATTGTAGCATCTCCAACCATCAAGCTGGGCTATGAAACATAAAAAAAATCCAAACTCTGATACCATTTTAATTTACCGATATGCTCTGCATATGCACAAAATTATGCAGACTAATAGAAAATATACATATACAACATTATATAGGGAAAACCCATATAGAAAACACATAAATAATTTATGTAGTAATTAAAACAAGCACATGAATGACACTTATCTTGTGTAAATAGAACACCAACTATGTGAAAACCTCAAACTTTCCTCCCAGCCATAGACTCTATTGTTTATAAACTCAACAGTAGCTCATCCCTGAGCTGGGGCTAAAAATCCACTTGCGGAAAGGAATCCTAAATCAGGATAAGGTATCTCAAACAACGAAAATGATCAGACTCAGGTGCCAATTCTAGAAAACAACCTACAGTTCCCCATTCCCCACATGCATATCCCACCCCATGAAGTGTTCCCCTTCACTACTCAACAGTCCTTCAACTGCACCACTTCCCTTCTAGGGCTTCAACAACATGTCAAACAAGAAGTATCAGAGCCTTGTAGCTACAACTTAGCACCTTGGGAATAAATTCCCAACAGTTCTTTCACCTAGAGAGAATGCTCACAAGACTAACAACTTGCTATTTCAATAAATCATGGGTCTAACAACCTGTTGCTTCAACCCAATTGTTGGGTTATTGGTTTCCCATGGCTCCAAGGCTTTCCATTGTGCATGTATGGTGATGGAAACAAGAGAGTATGGATGGTAGGAGAGAATAATGGAATAATGAGTGAATGAATGGGAAAAATGAACTAAATTCCCAACTATATATATGCATGCTCCCAACTTGACACTTATCATGTTGGGAACTACCTTGGGCCCACTTTCCCGCACTTGGGTGATAGGTTCCCCATAATTAAGGACTTAGGATATATTTATATCCCTCAATTTAGAATTTATACATTAGGAATATTAATAAAATATTCCTTTGGGCCCCCCTTTCCCTTTCCTAGACTCTTAGCCCCCCTTTCCCTTTCTAGTGGAGTTTATCCCTCTATACTCTTTCTATTTGGTTGGTCTACAACAATGATGTGTTTTCATTAATATCTGAGTGTGATTACATAATACAAAGATAGGCTCACTGGCCTTTTAGTTTATGGCTCTCCGGCCTAATAACCACACAGACACTTTAGCCTCAAAATACCTATATACAAAAGCACTCTGGCCCAAAATTATTTAATTCACTATCCTATATGTACATTGACATTTACATTTACATTACAATTTGGGTTCATCCTAGGGGTATTACCTGAACACAAATTCTTTAGACCCCAGTGAAATGCTTGAAAAGTTTCTAAGTATAGGTGCAAAATGAGTGTGGTGGAACGTAAAGGTGTACTTTGGAGGCCGTGAAAGTATGTATAGAAGAAATGATGAAGTAAACCATCAAGCTGACATATCAATGTTTTAGATTCAATTGAGAAGATGATCAGACGACAACTGTGCATTATGGTTGCATGGTGTAGTTTTATGGGCAGTAAACATACCAATGGTCAAGATTAAATACAAAGGAATGATCAGACGGTTATAGAGCGATGAGGCTCATGTAGTGTATTTTGTAGATAGTGAATGAGATCAAAGGCTAAGAATTTATCAGGAACAAGATCCAATGGGTGTTGAGCAATGAGTTCGTTTACATGTTGCATTTGATAGTGAGCATATCGACAGTCAATATTAGATCGAATATGGATCGACATGTGGTTGAGTGTTGAGTTTATTTTACATTTTTTTAAGGGAAAAGAGAAGATCAATGATCACAATTGATTCAAGGTACTGCACCCAACGGTTGTTGAGCGTCAAGGTTTATGCTATATCCAGTGAATTGTGTGTGAATTAGGAGGAATTTGGGACCAATTTCAAAGGATTTATGAAGTCCAACTTTTAAGGAAGAGCCAAGCGATCTCAAGCCCACCTCATGAGAAATATTTTTTTTAATATGTGGACAAACCCTTGGGTGTATGCTCTATATAAATAACAATTCTCAAATCCAAGTCAGTTAAGCATGGAAGTGAGTGTGGATTGTGTGAAGAGAAGCTCTAAGGTTCTGAGGTTCGAGGATGAAAGGAAGATAATGTAATATTCTAAGGGTGGATGGGAGGTGAAAGGTATAAGGAACTTCAAAAATAAAGAATATTGTGAAGTGAAAGAATGTGTTGTGATAACAGAGACAGAGCATTAGTATTATGCAAGTGAAATCCTGAGGGAGAGAGAAGATTTGACATTATTGACAGATTGAGGAGATTATTGTCTCCAGTAGGTTGGTGCCTACATATTGTCGATTTGGTGCTCAGCTAAGGGGATTGGTTGCTCCTTCAGGTTGGTGCCTACAAATATAGTAGTTTTAGGTTGGTTCTTACGGATAATGTTGAGTTGGTGCTCAGATAAGGGGATTGGTGTCTCTTGTAGGTTGGCTCCTGCAAACATTGTAATAGTAGGTTGGTTCCTACATGATTATATAAAAGAATTATTTTGTGGTTTTCTCCCATTTGGGTTTCCACGTGAAATATATGTGTAGTGTGGATTGTATGGTTATTTTTTTTTTATCTTTCACTACTATAGTTGGTAAAGAAACACATTGATAAATCTTGTAAGAAAATAAAAAATAGTTTTATATTGATTCACCCCCCTTTTAGTACAAATATGTGTGCCAATAGTGGATGGGTACATAAAAAAGTGGTATCAAATTTCATGTTATATAAGTGGGGGTTTTATGGAAAAGAAATGTAAATGATTGAGTATGTCAAGGGGAAAATGACAACATTAACTAATATGGGTATGAAATCAAGAATGAACATAAATGATATAATGATATTTTTCTAACATTGTTAAGCTAACAATTTGTTGTTGTACATAGTGCTTTCTAACTGCTAAGGTTGCTACAACAAATTGGCAATTGGACTGGGCACATTGTCATCATGGAAGATGCACGTAAACCTTATGATTATGAATCAAATATCATAGGGTGAAATTTACATAGGAGAAATGTAGATATTGAGTCTAACAAACATATAAATCAAGATACCTCTCTAGACATTGAAAAGACAACGAGTATCTTGATGGTAGAGATTCAAAGCTATGGAGAAGAAAATGAAAGGTTAATCAAGGCTTGACAAGAATATAATTTGTTGAATGATTGCATGTTGTAAATTTAGATAGATATACAAATACAAATGCATCATGGACAAAATTCAACAATGTTAGTAGGATTAGGGATAGCTCTAGGAGTCATTATTATAAGAGATCCTAAAGCACCAAAGTAAAGACTTCTAATTATGGGACTTATATACAAATAGATCCCTCTTACAGTCAATCATCTCCATTTGAATATTCATTAAGTAGTTCAAAATCCTCTTCCCATATGTAGGGAAAAAGAAGGCCTTTCAGATATAGCTTGAAAGGAGAATTTTGGAAAGAAATACCACCTACATTTGATGGTGAGGTGAAATCTGGTCAAGAGGCTAAGGCTTGGATTTTGGGATGAAGAAGTATATCTAAGTACATAATTATTTAGGCCTTAACATGAAAGCTAGAGTACCCATATTAAACTTGAATGGAGGAGCATCAATCTAGTAGGAACATCATAGACAAGTCAAGAAAATCAGTGAGATAAATATTTCCTAGAAGTAATTAAAGAATTATTCTTAGCATAAGTATCTCTTTGACAAGTATTATGATGGTAAAATTAAACAATTCCATTGAGGTAACAATGGAATCGATGACCATAAATGAACATGTGAATAAATGTTTGGAGTTACTGAGATATGTCAATTACATCAAACATGATAAGTTGAATATCCAATATCTCCTAAGTTGATTACCTCAATCCCATAAACATGGAATAGAGTTTGATGAACTATGAACCCTAAATAAATCCATTGGAAAGAATAATTATTTCCATGAGTGGAGTAAACATTAGCTATAGGTTCACAAGGCATGGAAGGAAAAGAAGAAAGAGAAGCTTTACTAGATAAAGAAAGGGTTCAAGCCTCCTCATTATAAAAATTAGTATAAACAACTAGTACAAAGTGGAGTTCATCCCAATATGTTAGTGGGAAAGAGACCAAGATATCTCATTCAATTTTGGGTATGTAGAAAGGATTATTTTCTCAAATATTGTCCACATCAAAAGTCAAAAAATAGGAATGTTTATAACATTGAATAGGATACAACTATTGATGACATGTCAAGGACCATTCCTAAGATCTATATTACAGTAGAAGAACACCAAGTAGATCACTAGGTAGTAGTGGTTGAAGATGATGGTATGATTACTAAACAATCTCTATCCATTTTGATTGATCTTGGATCTCATCATAGTTATGTTACTCCTAAAATTGTTGACCATGTGCTCTTAATAAATGTAAGCATAGTAAGTCATGGTTGTTGTATTATGTTGTCATTGATGTCAAAGGGTTGATGTCAAGTATTTTCATAGTGATGATATTGTATCATTGATGTATTGATTGTTGGATTATGTTGTCATTTATGTAATTGATGTCAAAGGGTTGATGTTAAGTGGTGTCATAATGATGTGTTGATAGTAAAGGGTGTTGTATCATTGATGTCATGGTTGATAGGAAGTACCAAATGGATGAAATCCAAAGTGGTACCCTTATGGTGAAATCCATCATGGGAAGACACTTTGCAAAGTCAAATGGTTAAGTGGTTGAGCAGTCCTAGAAGTGTGGTTAGGGAACCCAAGTTTGGTTGAGGAATAATGTAATGAATATCACTGAATTTGTAGGTGAGACTATCATCGATGGATAGTACATGTCATGCAATTTCCGGTGATATGTGGAACGTAACATAACTCCTCATGGTTAGAGATTTATGATCTTGTGAATTTGGAGAACCCTCATGAGTTATATGGAAGCCCCTATAAGGTCAAAGAAACCAAATTATTCTAGAAGCTCCTAGAATAATTTGACTAGTCAAAGTGGGTGAAACAAACAGATAATCATGGGTTAAGTTGTTGCAATAAGAAAATAATTAAAAATAAATTAGTTGCAACTAGAAGTGGAGAGTTCACTATTTGTGGATAAAGTGGTTGTAAGTGGACAAATTTCTTAGAAGTGAGTTATCCCTAAACAAAGGAAGTTGGTTACAAGATAACCCCTAGAGGAAGCTACTTGGAGAAGTATAAATACGAGAGCAAGGGTCTCTTATGAATATGAATCTTTTGATCATATCGAAGATCTATTTTTGGTGAAAGTTCCATTGCAGGTACTCATGGGCACATAAGACGTTCTACAAGTCTGAGGTAGCAAGGAGGTTTGATAGAAAAAAAAATTGGAGCATTAGAAAAACCCTAGTTTATGAAGTTTACATGATCTAACAATAGAAGAGGTCACGTATGTACGCAGGATGACAGTAGAGGAGGTCGTGTGTATTTGAAAAGGCCAATAAAATATTGAGTAGATGCTAGTGCCAGGTTCATGAAGTCTGAATAAATTCCAGGTTCCTGAAGTCTGAAGAAAGTCCCTAGGATATCATTCTACAAGTTCAAATCTGCTACAGAAGTTTTGGTATGGTTATATGTTGTCTTGATGCTTAGATCTGATCATGGTATGATGAATTCTTGAAGCATTCTTGTTATGGTGTTTGGATATGGTATATGTCGGTTGGTTGGTTGAGTGGTTCTATTATGATATGGTTAAGGGATTTCTATTTTTTGTGATGGTGTATGCATGAGGAACATGCATAGGTTGTTGGATGGTGTAGATTTGTTTGTGGCTGGAATGGTGCAGTTTTGGCAGTGACATGATATTTACAGTGACAGGTCAAAAGTAGATGTGACAGAGGAAGCAAGGGTCTGGAGGGCCATAATTTTGAAGTTTTAGAAACCCTAGTTTCTTAAAGTGTATGCAGGCTGACAGGAGGAAGGACACGTACATATGCATGTTGCAATATAGGTAGGTTGTGTACATATGCGAGTTGCAGTATAAACATGTCGAGTACCTGTTGGAAAATTGGTTTATGTCTACAAGTTGGGTCTTGTAATTGAGGGTTGGACTCCTCACATCTCAGTTGGTGTTGAGATACGCAGGTTGGGTCTTGCATTGAGATTTGGTGATCTCTTGGAATTGGTGCTCTCTTGGAGTTGGTGCTCTTTTTCAGTTGGTGTTGATAAACCCCAGGGATTGTAGTTTATTGTAACACATAATGAAAAATAAATTTACACATATATCTAGTGTTCTTTGTGTTCATTATGGTGATGGTTTAATGTTCTCTATTATTCATGAATGTTGATATATGCAAGTAATCAATTGTGAATGAATGATAATGTTAACTAAAGTTTTGTAAGAAGTGTAAAAATATCCCTATACTGATTCACCCCCCCCCACCCCATCTCAGTGTGGTCAGTTTTTCCAACAATTGGTATAAGAACGGCCCTTCACTATAATCCTTACAAGCTTGAAGGAGATCCATGGACACACAAGTAGAAGAAGGTTGTGTAGAATCATCTAACAATTATCTTATAGATGAAGAGAAATATGTGTTGAAGCTCAAAGATAAAATTTTAGATGTGTTAGAAGCAGAAGATGATCTGTATATTTTTTATCTTGATTTTGATATTGATGAATACATTAAGGAATCCCTAGAAAAGTACCAAAATAATACCATGGCACAAAGGAAAATACTCATGAAACAAGAAGAAGAGATCAAGAAACTAAAGACTGATATAATTAGTCAAGCATAAGAAAATAAGAAGGTAGATGATGAGCTTAGCAAAAGCCTTGAATTCAATGTCAATTTGAAGACCCAAATTGAAGAATCTAGAAGGAAAGAAGAGAAGTAAAAAAGTTTCATGAACAACTCAACAATCTTGGATGAAATCTTGAATTGTCAAAGATCACCTAATGATAAATCCGATATTGGATACAACAAGGAAGAAGCACACTTTGAAGCTAGCACTTCTAAGCAGCATGAGGTAAGACCTTCATTCTTAGAAGGTGGAAACAAAGATGCAATTCAAGATCCTACACAAAGAAAGGAAACTTTCAGAAGAATAGAGAAAGGAAGACACCAAGAAGCCATATTTACACCTCAAAGCAAATTCAGAAGAGAGACACCTTCAAGGTGGACACCAAGGCAAAGGTATGAAAATGTTTTTCATGGTCACTGCTTCTCATGTAATGAATATGGTCACAAAGATTTTTATTGTAGACATTATGCAAGGAAATATGTTGGAAGACTCCATAAATTTCTAAGATGTTGGAGATGTAATCAAGTGGGACACATTGTTGCACATTTTCAGTCCATGAGATGTTATAGCTGCAGTGAGTTGGCCACAAATATTAGGATTGTTGGAATTCAAGGAGACAGTCAATGAGGACTAATTCATACTATATGGCAATAAGAGCACATGAAGCATGGAAGAAATACAATGTTGAAAGGATGAAAGCTCAAAACATCAGTGTTGAGAAACAAGGACACTTTTAAAAGTGGATGAAGAAGACTAAATAGCTAGACATGAATGAATGCACAAAGAATGAGGAAAGACTTACATTTTATGAGGTATACGTGGGTTCCCGTGGAAATAGACACGTACATATGTGAGGTGATCTATAGAAAGGTTGCATACATACATGACTTGATTGAGGAACATGTTGCATACATGCGGGAAAAGACTCAAAAGGATGGTTGTATAGATGAGTTGTAGCATGGTTTGATGGTACAACATAGTTTATGCAGGGTATGAGATGATATGCTTCAGGTTTTCATGTGTATATGTGTTTTTGATGAATGTATGGTGATAATTTGTAGTTGATTTTTGGAGCATATGCTTGATTCCTATCTTATATGCATGGTACTAACCCTAGTGTGTTGATTGATGCATTCTTGATAAGGTATATTGTTGGTTATGTTAAGTAATTTATCAGTGATGTCATGGCACTTTGTTTATGAGATATATCATGATGATGTGATGTTATCTAAAGATATATCATTGATCTATTCAGGGACACTCTTGATACATGTTTAGAGGTATTATTGGTTGCTTAGTACTTGTTGTAGTGAATGGTTTTGAGGAAAATAAGTTATATTACTTGGTTGGTACATATGTGAGATCCATTGACATATATTGTGATGTATTATTAGAGGCATATTTGTTGGATGTATTGATGTATGTATTTGGCATATGTTTTAGCTACATATTGGGACATGTAGTTGATGATTTGATGAGGTGGTGATGTTGTACATGATTGATGAGTCATAGTTTGATGCATGATTGGTACATATTTGATACATTATTTGAGTCACTTGCTAGTAGTATCATTGGAACATGGTTTATGGATGATGTGGCATATGTGTATGGATATATTGATTGTGGTACATCTTGAAGAGTTTTGGTGCATGGTTGATGCACTTCCTTGGTACCGGTGGTGATACATGTTTGGTGCATGGTTGATGCACTTATTGATGGTATATGGTACAGGATTGATTCTTGATGGTTGAGATACATTTTATTGGCTTGTGGAACTTGGTTTATGATAGAGGCATATCACTTGTGATATGACACTTGTTTGAGGCATATGGTTGGCATGTTGTATGGTTGATGATGTTATTGGTACATTGATAGAGGCACTTGTTGATGATCCTGATATATGCTTGGTACACACTTGGCACATATTCTTGGAATATGATTTATGCACTTAATTATGGCATATGATATTGTGTTGATGTGCATGGTTGGCACATGGTATGGAACAAGATGTACATGGTNTGTATGTATTTGGCATATGTTTTAGCTACATATTGGGACATGTAGTTGATGATTTGATGAGGTGGTGATGTTGTACATGATTGATGAGTCATAGTTTGATGCATGATTGGTACATATTTGATACATTATTTGAGTCACTTGCTAGTAGTATCATTGGAACATGGTTTATGGATGATGTGGCATATGTGTATGGATATATTGATTGTGGTACATCTTGAAGAGTTTTGGTGCATGGTTGATGCACTTCCTTGGTACCGGTGGTGATACATGTTTGGTGCATGGTTGATGCACTTATTGATGGTATATGGTACAGGATTGATTCTTGATGGTTGAGATACATTTTATTGGCTTGTGGAACTTGGTTTATGATAGAGGCATATCACTTGTGATATGACACTTGTTTGAGGCATATGGTTGGCATGTTGTATGGTTGATGATGTTATTGGTACATTGATAGAGGCACTTGTTGATGATCCTGATATATGCTTGGTACACACTTGGCACATATTCTTGGAATATGATTTATGCACTTAATTATGGCATATGATATTGTGTTGATGTGCATGGTTGGCACATGGTATGGAACAAGATGTACATGGTTGATGGTTTGTTCATGATTCATTGTTGACATATATTTTTCTTCATGATTTATGCATGAGACAGTATGTATGATTGTCATACACTTGATGTATGGTATGGAATGAGTTTAGATGATTGATGCATGGATAGGTCCAAGGATCATCATAATAAAATCATATCATTCTTGAGTAGTTGATCTATGTTCTGGTTGAGAAGTAGCATTTGCGGATTGCGGTGATAGCATATTTTTCATATTGCAGAGAAGATATGGGGATTTATTCTTCTTCCCATGATTGGTTGTTGAGGAATGACCAATATTTTTGGGTATAAACCCCTGGAAAAAAACTCAGAGGGAAAACCAATCCAATAATTCTTTTATTAAGGTCAAATCAGGGCTCCTGTAACAGGGAAAATGGATGACTGAGAGAATTGTATATAGCATAAAAACCTAGAAAATCATGTGTTGTTATAAGACCCTGTACCATCATGTTCCCCAAGGCATACATGATTAATCCCTCTGTGAACCACGTATATACATGGCTATATACATTGTGAATTGTGTATGTGTACGAAAAAACCCATACGGAAAGTTATGTATGATCTAACACTTCCCTGTGTCTTTTGTCGACTGAAACCCATCCATGGATGCTACTTTTCTCTCTCTTCCTTGACCTGTATCACCTCCAAATGAAATTCCTTATCCACATATCCAATATCTTGAATCACAGTCCTTTGTGATCCAACCCTCTGATCAACACTTAGATGAAATCTCTTCACCCAACCTCTGAGATCTCCTCACTCTAGTGTAAGAAAAATTCCTTATTTTCTCCTACACTCCTCACACTAACAAAAGTCCTTCTCTGCTAGGTCCAACCTTGATCTCCGATCAAGGTACCTGATCTTGGCATCTCACCAAATATCCTCACCTTGGTCTCTCACCAAGGTTATCTTGATCTCTCTCATCAAGAGTGACTTCCTCCTGAAGTGTCTTCCTCCTTCTCCTAGCATTGCTTTTATAATCATGAGTTACAATCTATTTCTAATATTCAAAGTGATCTACAGTTCAGATTACTTCTCACACTCACTTAATATTTAGATTACATGTTTCATGTTATGCATGTTCCTTAAATAAATCAATTCACTAATTAATACAATTTTACTTTAATTAATTCCTTTTAACTAAAGTAAACTCAAGACTAGAAGATTCTTGATGACATCTACATGATAGACACATGCCAATGTGGAAGTACCTATCCGTTGCTGCCACAAACATCAACACTTTTAACCTTCTTCATCACTTTCACATGGAAGATTCTAAACCATATGTCTCTCCCTTCCAGTCTCAAGTCAAACTTGATGCCATGTGTACTACTCCCCAAATTTGATGCAAGTTTGTACCGTCAATTAGTTGGTATCCTCTTATATTTCACTCATACTTGTCTTGATATTACCTTTATTGTAGGTCGTGTTGCTTGGTATATGGAAAAAACCCATGAAATCCATTGGAAAGAAGAAAAATTGATACTTCGGTATGTTTGGTGTACAATTCAGATTGGGATACATTCTAGTTCAAGGGGGGCTCCTTTGTTGGTTGGTTTCACTAATTCAGATTGGGTCAACGACCTTGATGATCAATATTCTATTGCAAGACATGTTTTCAACCTTGGTTCTCGACCCGTCACTTGGGAATGGGAGAAACAACATGCTATTATTCATTATTTAGCAAAAGAAGAGTACCAAGAAGTGGTTAATGCAAGTCAAGATGCCTTGTGGCTTTGATAAATCCTTTTAGAGTTTGGATTCCAAAAGCAACATCCGACCACCCTTTGGTGTGACAATCAGAGTTCCATCAAGCTCGCCAAAGATCTAGTTCAACATTAGCACAACAAACACATCGAGATAGACATGTACTTCATCAAAAAAATCATTCATGATCGTGTTATTGAAGTGCTCTTTCTCCTTACAGAAGATCAAGTTCTAGACATTTTCACAAAGTCTCTTACAAAAGAGAAGTTTTTCGAACTTCAATCTATGTTAGGAGTTCAATAATTTGTCATTAAGGGGGGATAGGCTCTAATTTTAGATAAACAAGATCGCGGAGAAATAAAATAAAAACAAATGCAGAAATAAAACATAGAAGATACACAATAGAATAGAGACACAAATATATTTGGTTCACCCAGTGTGGGCTATGTCCACCCGAGAAATTTCCAGGTTCTTCCTTTTTATTATCCAGCAAATGAAGGGATACAACCTACAACACACCCAATGTAACTTCCTCTTGTTTCTCTCACATTCTCCTCTCTCAGAATACAATATTCACAAATGATGCATAGTCGCAATACATTTCCCTCATAAAAGAGGGTTTCCTTCTAGGGAAAAAACCCCTAACATAACTTCTACCATCAGATCTGCGACCTTATAATGAACGGTCCAGATTTACTATGAAATTACAATGTACATTTACAAGGAAATTATTCCTTTGGGGTCCCGCTCGCCCCAAGACCCCGCAGGGGGGGCAAGCCCCCCATGCAACCACCATGTATGGAGAGTTGTACAATATTCCAGGGTGTACAGTCTTCATGGGGTATAAACACGACTGAAAACAAAGACCTATGAAACATGAAGATAATCAGACTCTGAAACCAACATCTAATGCCTCCTTCCTTCTCCTATTGTGTCACCTTTGTAAATCCTTCAATCATATCCCAATTTGGTCTTAAGGGGGGGATGTTAGGATATTTATCCATTTAGAGTTAGTTAAGATCAACTTGGTCTAATGTGTATATAGGTAAAAATGTGTTTCTTTGGTATGCATTTGTAGTTACGTATTTCAATGGTCATGATATGTTCTACACATAGAGTGATCCGATGACTCATATTCTCCTCGATCTTAATGGATATATTGATATGTGTCTTAACACATGATTGGTCCATGATCTATATTTAAATAGCATGGAGGGTCATTTGTTGATGATCGATTGTGAGAAAATATCTTGTGAAATATTTTTCTCTTGCATTAATATATTGCCTCAAGTAGTGTTAGGGACCTAACCACTCATGTAGATAGAATAATATATTTTCCATGTAATAAAGGCCGACATTAGTTAATAAGGCCTAAATATATTTTCCATGTAATAAAGGCTGACATTAGTTAGTAAGGCCTGTTTAATAAATGTGAACAAGTCAATGTAAGAAGACCCAATATAAGATTCAACTTCTAGAAATATCTTCCTCTAGAATGTTGTTGGTGCAGACCATTTTGGGGAAAAGATAAACAATTAACAAAGCAGTTAGAAAATGGACAAGAAAATGAGCATGCATCGGAAAACAGGGAAAAGCAGCACCAAGAAAGAAGGAAATTCAAAGAGGCGGATCAAAGAAGGAAACGGTTAGATTTTGGACCAGCCACGCACAGGGAGCTAGAAAATGGACAAACCTAATCCACCTAGGGTTAGTGGGTTAGGGTTTTGGTCATTGTTGTAATGGGCATTTTAGCTCGTTTTTGTTGTATAAATATCTATTGTGATATCTGAGGAGATCTAGTTTTTTTTGTCAATGCTTGAGCGATCTAGTTGTGGAGCTAATCTTGAGATGATCTTCGAGAATTCTTTTTAGAGAGAAATATGCATTGTAACTGAGGATAAGGTTGCAATTTGTGGAGCTTGGTGCGATCTTGTCAGCCTCACTTGTACTCATTATTATGCACACAACGCTATGAACTTTTGATGAAGAATAATAAAAGAGCGAAGAAAGGTAGATCTTTGTGGACGTAACCCATGGGGGTGAACCATGGTAAACTTGTGTCTCTATGAGGAATGGTTGTCTTATTTCTTGCTATTATTAATTATGATGAATGAATGAATGAATCTGATAATATTAAAATGCAACGCACAGTAGAATAGTCTGAATATTTATTGCAGAATGAATTTTAATTGAATGCAATTGATTACAAAATGGTAGATATGGATATAATGATGTGTTAGAATAGTAGATCTAATATATTTTTAGGTAGAAAGAATGTATAACATTCCCACAAAATCCCCCCTTCCAATACTGCAGACATCTGTGTCCTGCAGTCACCCATAAAGCCATCTCAGGTGAGACTGCACTGTCCACTCTGTGCACAGTGTTGTCTTCTGGTCTCCAGAAGGGATGATGGTTTGCAAGGTTTTGTTGGAAACCTAAGTAGAACCTGGGTCAACATGAGAAACATCCAAAAAATGTTTTTGTTTCCGGATGGAACCCATAAGAATAGATTGGAGGGGACTTGTTGAGAAGGACAATGAAGGGAATGAAGTATTAGAAGGAGATGTTCAGACCATGGAATCTGACTAAAAAGGATATTTAACAATGGTTGGAAACAAAAGAGCTCGAGTTTGCACAGAAAGATAATAGAAACCCTAAGTATACACTGTGCCAATATTTGGAGAGGTACGTATTTACTGATCTTCATGAGGCATTTTTCTGTGAATTTCCACATTTGCTGCAAGAGTGGATCTGAGATTGAAGGACACTCACCCTAGAAATCAAATAAGACCAGTAGAATGGACTACTGAGAATATTGCATAGATACATAAAGTTAATAATAAATTCATCTGCATTGTGGATTTCTGGCTAGACAACATTATTGCAAGATTCATTAATGAGTTTGCAATTGATATTGAAAAATCATATAATGTTGTAGAGAAGGATTTTTTGAAGGGGCCAAGAGGAAGGTATATTAGATCACTTTACATGTCAATCAAGATTTTAATGCATGAAAAAGGAGTGATGACAATGGAGTCTGACAACTGAATAACTCTACGTGCATGGGGAGACTGGGGAAAACACTAAGGAAGATATGCGATATGAAGAAGGACCTAGATAGAGGTTAGAATAAGGAAGAAATGGACCCCATTATGATGGATGAAGATCATATCAAGGAAATAACGGACATAGCGAGAACAACGTGCAGCGGAAGACCCTACCAGTATAAGATCAATAGCAAAAAGAGAGCAGTAGTTGAGCGAGAAGGATTAGAAAGTGATGAAGAGGAGGTAGATGATCTCTCTGCTACAGAGAATATTGAGGAAATATTGTGCACCACATATGAGAAAAAACCCGTAGGTCAAGGTTCAAGCGTAGAAGAAGGATATCCATTACAGATCTGAATTAGTGTGGAACCCACGACCCCATGTGCGGCTAAGACATCAGAAAGGAAAGAAGCATTTTGACAACCAAAAATTATTGCAAAATGAGTCCAATAGGTCAAGGGACTAGTGGAAATTCAAGTAGAAGTGTGAGTTTAGCTAGCATTAGTCATTTATCTACACCATGCAGAGGTGGTAATACAAATTTTAAAATGGAAGGAGCATATCCAAACATTCAGTTACCATAATTTCATGGACAAGGGTTGGAGGACCCAAATAAACATTTATTTCTTTATGAAAATATTTGGGAATCTAAACAAGTCACGGATGAAGACACAAAAGTGGCTCATCTTGCAATCACATTTAGAAACCGCGCACTAGACTAGTTTATGAGTCTAGCAGTAAACAATCCACAAGGAACACCAAAAACCATCGCAGATGTGAAGAAGGCACTAATTAATGAGTTCCAACGACCAAGTTCAGAAGATCAATTTATGAACGAGATGATAGAAATCAAACAGAATCCAGGAGAATCAGTTTGGGAAGTCAATTAGAAGTTCAAGAGATTGAAAGGTAAGTTGAAATTTCCTATAACAGACATGCAACATAGGCAACTATTTATAAATTCTGTATTTCCACATTTTAAGTATCCATTGAGGAAACAAAATTTCCAGACTCGGGCTAAGGCTCTGCAAACAACCTTACAATTGGAAGAGAATCAGTATAAGCATACAAATCTAATTGTAAAAGAGATGAGAGCATATCTTAATAACTTGACATTTCAGTTGAATCAAAATAAAGGAAAGGAAAAGAGGGAAGTTGTCTGGTGTACCTTATGCAAAACAAAAGGAAACCATAAAAATGAGTACCCAACATTTGCGCAGTATTTGGGAGCAAGATTTTTGAATCCCTTACCTATATAAGGAGTATGTTGTGAAATTTCTAAAACACGTGGACATGATCCCTATCATTGTCCATTGAAGCAAAAGTATCAAATAGTGCCTAAGAGTACATTCTACAATTTCTACAAGTCTATAGGACACGAGGACAAGGGTTTTAGAACCATGGAGATTATGAAGGAAAGGACTTCAGATGCTTATAAGATGTTGGCCGAACTAATGACAGGTCCACCTGTGCGGTAGTATAATAATGTGCAGTAGTTTGCATTGCCACCTCAATATAATAAAGTACCATGGTATAATACACCATGCACAGGTAATCAAGGCAACAGAGGAGGATTTGGAAGAGGCAGAGGCCTAGTAACATGCCACAATTTTCAGCAACCTGGAAATTATGCAAGGGATTGTCCATTGCCACCAGCGACATGCATGTATTATCGTGCAATAGATCATACTATAGAATATTGTTTGGTGCTTATGACAAAGATACAGGGAAAAAGGAATCAAAATAACTAGAATGTTCAATGGGTTTCCAGAGAAACTAGAGAAGATGATGGGAAAAATATTAATATAGTTACTCGAGGTGGAACTAATACAAGAGAAGATGCAACAAAACAGAATCGGGACCAACACTAGTGGGTCAAAAAGAATACAACACCTCAACAACATTTTGATGTGTGGAAGGAGAAAGAGACATTCAAGGAGGCCAGACGGGAAGTTTTGAACAAGAATATTGCTTCTACTTCAAATGCACAACCAAAATATGATGTGCCAATATATAATATGCCTCATCCATATGATCATACTAGTGGAGATCAGACTTTAGAAAAGGTAAGTAATCTACGAAACTTTCTGGTATCTTTCTTGAAGTTATTGAATGATCAAACATCTATACAAGTGTTACAAGGTTTGTTAGAAAAATGAAATTCTAGAGAAGATATACAACTAGAAAAGAATAAAGTAAATCATGTCCATAGGAAGACAAGAACAAATAGAGAATTTGGACTCAACGAAAATATTGGAGATTTTAATATGGGTGACATCATATTAGATTTGGGATCTAAGGTAAATGTTCTTCCTAAGAAAACATGAGAATGTATCGGAGACCCTACACTGGGATATTCACCTATTCAGCTGAAACTAGCAAACCAACATAGAGTGATACCAATTGGTTGACTAAAAGGCATACCAGTGGATTTAGATGGTGTGTGCATTATGGCATATTTTGAGGTAATAGATATAGTGGATAATACTACACCTTATCCATCATTTTTGGGACTGGATTGGGCATTTGACAATCAAGTTATCATCAACTTGACGACCAGGAAAATGATTTTTGAATCAAGATAATATAGAGTCATATCACCATTAGATCCTTCAGAAGGTGGCATATATGTTTAACCTGTGACAGAGAATTTCATTACACAAGAGATAAATCAATTTTACAAAACTATCGCACACGAGAAAGATTACATTAACCCAAAAACAAATGGAATGCTTAGCCGGAGAAGCATCAATTCTTGTGCTTCATATTCTGACACGGGACTAGAAAATTGGAAAAAATGCTTACATGGGATATCTACCAGAAGATGTGCAAGAATGACACACACACTAAGATGGGTTGGCAAAGAGGTAAGAGAACCGCCAAGTTTTTATGGTCAAAATGATTTAGAAGAATTCTTAAGTTTGAATTAGAATTCTTGGAAATTCAGATGTTACCAGTCCTGGCCATTTCCTTGAAAGAAACACATGCACGTTGGTGGGGGTACTCATAAACAAAATATCTAGGATTGGTATTAATGAAAAATATTACTATGCATGATATTTGGTGCAGAATAAGAGAATAAATATATGCAGAAATATGATGGAATAGGATATCCCAAAGACCATATAGACAGATGTATAACCCAATGGATATTGGTACCACCAAAGGAATGTCCACATCACTTTATCCATACATTGGAAGGAATACCAAGAAATTGGTATACAGAATTGGAACTACATAGAGGAACTGGAAATTGGATAGAGTTGCAGCAGAATTTTGTGATCATGTTTGCATCTGAACATGAGAATCCAGTAATGGATGCAACATTGAAGTTGATAAAAGAAAATATTTTTGAAGAACCTGAAGTTGAAATTGTAACATGTTATCATAATCAAAATAGACAAATAGTCAAATAGTTGTTACACTATTACCACGTCATAGAAGATGACTCGGCAGAAGAAAACCCGTGTGATATTCAGATAACGAAAGTTAAAGGGGAAAGAGAAGTAGAAGGTCCACAGTTACAGTCAAAATAATTTTCTACACCACTGAAGATAAAGAAGGTAAATATTGGAACAAAAGAGAATCCAAATATTGCAAGTGTTGGTGACTATTGGGAAAACCAGGCAGTGGACAGAATAACAGAGTTTCTGCATGAATATAGTTATTTGTTTCCAGTGACGTTTTCATAAATGAAAGGGGTAGCGGGAGAACTTGGAGAAATGAAGATTCCCTTACAACTATATGCTATACCAATAAGATAGAGACCCTATAGACTAAATATAGTATATAAACAGAAAGCGAAGGTAGAGATCGATAAAATATTAGAGTCTAGTATAATAGAACATGTTGAAGAATCTAAGTCGATTATCCCTATGGTAGTTCAGGAGAAAAATCAAGGGGGAATAAGGATCTGTGTAGACTTGAGGAATTTGAATGATGTATGTCGACATGATCCCTTCCCAACTCCATTTACAAATGAGGTATTGGAGAATGTATCAGGACAAGAAGCATACTCATTTACTGATGGATTTCCAAGGTATCACCATATCATTATAACACCAGAGAATCGCCATATGACTATATTTGCCACAGAATGGGAGCCATATCAGTAGACAATGATTCCCTTTGGATTGAAGAATGCCCTTGTTATTTTTTCAAGAGTAGTGGTAGATTCATTTAAATATTTTATACATAAGTTTTTGGAGGTTTATCTAGATGATTAGACAGTAGTTAGCATATTGAAAGATCATGTTGAAGTTTTAATATTAATGTTAGATAGGTGTAGACAGTTTCAAATCTCTTTGAACATTAAGAAATGCATATTCAACGCACCATTTGGAATTTTTCTAGGGCATGTGGTGTGTAAACAGGGTCTATTGGTTTATCTTGCAAAGATTGTTGTCATTGTTAATTTACCACCACCTAAATTAGTGTGCCAATTGAGAGATACATTATATCGTACATGCTATTATAGAAAATTCATAAAGAGATATGCACACATTACTACACCCATGGAGAAATTGTTAAATAAGGATATAAATTTTCAGTAAAATGATGAGTGCCAACAAAGTTTGGACATCTTAAAAGAGAAAACGGTGACAATGCCAATTCGAGTGTTTCCAGATTGGTCAAAAGAGTTCCGTGTTCATGTGGATGTTTCTTAAATAGCACTTGGAGCAGTATTAACATAGCCAAGAGAAGGTGACATAGATCACACAATATCCTTTGCAAGTAGGAAACTATCAGAGTCAGAACATAATTATAATACAACATAAAGAGAAGGTTTGGCTATGGTATATGCATTGCAAAAGTTCAGACATTATTTATTAGGAAAAAATTTTAAGATGTTCACAAATCACTTTGCTCTTAAATATTTGGTCAACAAGTCAGTGTTAGGGGGAAGAATATGTACATGGTTTTTGTTATTTCAAGAGTTTGATTTTGAAGTAGTTGTGAAACCTGGAAGATTGAATGCAAGGCCTGATCATCTGTCTAGGATAACTAATAGAGAGGAACCAAGCAACTTGGAGGATAATTTTCCTGATGCATAACTCATTTCACTACATATTGTTGATGAATACTTTGTTGAAATCGTTGAATTTCCGAGTATAGGATTTTCCCCAAAGGAATACACCACTAGGCGCAGAAGAAGAATTTGGTGGTTACAACTACAGATTACCAACTTATTGCAGGACACTTGTATAAACTAGGTGCATATAACATTATAAGGAGATGTGTCATGGAACATGAAAGTCCTATCATTTTGGCATAAGCACATGAAGGAATAGCTGGAGGAAATTATGCAGGAACAACCACTGCGCAGAAGATACTATGCATAGGATTATGGTGGCCAAAAATTTCTAAAGATAAAAAGCAGTATTGTTAGGCTTGTCACGATGTCTATCAGAGGGTAGGAAAGCCATCCAGGAAGGATGAGATTCCATTAAAACCTCATGTGACTCTTAAATGTTTTTACAAATGGGATATTGACTTTGTAGAACCGATGAACCCGCTAGCTAGAAGATCAGGACCAAGGTATACCATTACAATGACTGAATATTTAACCAGATGAGATAAAGTAGTAGCAGTAAAATACTGCAGTGCAAAAAATGTAGTGCACTTCCTGTTTGAACAAGTAATTACAAGATTTGGATGCCCTAGAATTCTGATGAATGATCAAGGAACTCATTTTATCAATAATGCCATTCAGGCAATGATTGAAGCATTTGAGATACACCATCAAAAGAGCACTCCATACCATATGCGGGCTAATGGAACAGTGGAATCATTTAATAAGATTTTGGAGAATGCCTTAACTAAAATTTGCAATGTAAATAGGGATGATTGGGATTTGAAGATACCAACAGTATTATGGGCTTATAGAACCACATGCAAGAAACTAACAGGGAAGACACCTTTCATATTGGTCTATGGTCAGGAAGAAGTAGTCCCTTTGAAATATTTGATACTAGTTTGTGTATTTCAACCATTACAAACATGACTAAAAGAGATGCAACTCAAGAAATATTGTCTCAACTTATGGAACTAGAAGAGGACAGGATTATGGCTAGTTTCCATCAGGAGGTACATAAATCCAAAGATAAAGCTTGGCATGATAGACACATTAAGAAGAAAAAATTGAAGGAAGGAGATATGGTTCTCCTCTATGACAACAACTACTTACAGCACCCAGGGAAATTCAAGATGCATTGGCTAGGGCCATATGAGATAAAATTTGTCACAAATGGAGGTGATGTGCAGTTGCAGGATTTAGCAGTTAAGGAGATTCAAGGATTGGTGAATGGAAGTCGACTGAAAATGTATAGGTACATTCGACCCAGTAACCCTTAGTAGTTGCAGCACAGGAAAATTCCTTTGTTCATAGTGTATATAGTAAATAAAATAAGAAAAGAAAAAAAAAATTGGAAAAATAAGAAAGATACAAAAAGATGCAATATATGGATAAGTGTTACACATGCAGTTAGATGATACGGTGCGCAGACGATCCATAATATATTTGCAGAACGAAATGAATACAGATTATTATCAAAATATGATTAACACAGAATAATATATATACAATAAAATTGGTTTCTATTCAAGTAGGAAATAAGCTTAAACTGTAAAATGAAACGGAAACAAGCTTTCTAGAATGGTGGCGGCTTGTCTCTGAGAAGATACGTGACGGTTGCGCTCATTCGAAAGAAGATGATTACAATGAGGCTCTGAAGGCCTTTTTACAATAAACAGGAATGTCAAAAACCATAGACATCCAAAAAACCTAAACCTAGAAGATGAAGTGCCAAAAGTCATGTGGGCCCCATTTGGGTAAGTTAGTACATCAACTTCCCAAGGTCGTAACTTTTGCATACGATCTCCGTTTTAGGTGCACAATAGCCCGTTGGAAAGGTCTATCCGAGGAACATACATTTTTTTTCTATATATCAAAGTTCATTCTAACTATGGAGAGCCCTAAAAAATGTTGTTTAGGGCCTCAAAACGGCCCCGCAAGTCAAGGACCCAAAAACTCAGGAAAAAACTACCAAAATGAAAAAATGCCAAAATGAGCCAGTTGGAATAGGTGGGAGGCCATCAAAATCCATCTGGATCAATCCTGCCCCCTTAGGAAGCAATGGTCTCCATTGCGTTGAGTTCTCCCATCAGATGAGGAAATTTCTGCTGAATTTGGCCCCGGGTGAGCCACTTGCCTTGGTGCAGTAGCTTCCCTGCTTTGACAACTCGATAAAGCTAGATCCTTTGCTGGTGAGTGCCCTTAATATTTTTTTCCACAATCTAATCATTGGATTCCTATTTTAATTAGTCGAGGTTGATCTTTGTTGGTGTCAGTTGTTCTAATATCTATGATGTGTCCAATAATGGTGGGAAACAAGGTCGAAGGATATCCACGTTGAACATTGGGTGCAAGCCAAGGAAAGGAGGAATGTTGAGCTTGAAATCATTATCACCCACCACCTTGGTGATGGTGTACAACCCATAATATAGTGGGAAAATATTCTTATGGGATCATGTAAGGCACTCTTTTCGCAAGTGCAACCAAACTTTGTTGCCCACCTGAAACTTATGTGGCACCCGGTGTTGATCATGTCATTGCTTGTACTTGTCATTGGACTTCTGTAGGATATCCTGAACTTGTTGGAAGATGTGTTGGATCTGCTCAATGAACTGGGTGTCTTTTCAACATCAGTTGGAGCAAGATATGAGTCGTTTGAGGTGACTGCAAGGGGTAGTGCAACATCTATGGGGCCTAATGGTTGGAATCCCAACCCCACCTGAAATGGGTTGTGGTCGGTTGAGCTATGCAGGGCTCGGTTGTAGCTATGTTGAACATAGGGGAGACTCTAATCCCATGTGTGAGGGTTCTTGGAATTATACATGCGCATGATATGCACGATCATTCGATTTATGACCTCGATTTGGCCATCTGTCTGGGGGTGGAAGGTCGTGGATTTGGTGAGCTTGGTGTCCAGCAATGACTAGAGGCTTGACCATAATGTGATGAGAAATCGACTGTCTCGATCTGAGACAATGGTTTGTGGGATTCCAAAATGTACCCAGACTCGTTCAAAGAAGAGCTTGGCAGTGGCCTCTAATGTGATGCTCTTCTTGTGGGCATCCAGAATTGCCATCTTAGAAAAGAGATCCACAACCAAAAAAACACAGCCATTTCTCCAATTGGTGGATGGGAGGCCTGACATGTATTCCATTGATATGGATTCCCATGGCCTGTCAGAAGTAGGTAGAGGGGTGTACATACCCTGTTTCTTAGTGTCCATTTTGGAAATCGTGCAGACAATGCAAGACCTGATATACTTGTTGACCTCCTGTTGAAGTTTCGGTCGGTAGAAATGTTTTTGCAGCGTTGTCACTATCTTTTCAATGTTGAAGTGTCTTTCCACTTGACTGTAGTGGGCTTCCCATATCATCTTCACTCGCTCGCTTGATGGAACACAGATATGGCCCAAACGACACAACAACCTGTCCCGAAGATGGAAATTAGCAACAACTGCATTTGCACCCAACATTTGGTAGGTGGTGGTGAAGTCTGAGTCTGTCTCATAGAGTTGGGGCCATCCATATGTCTCATGGCCGCAAGAGTCTAGCACTGTGGTAAGTGTCATGACTGGCGGTCTGCTAAGGCAATCAACGATGTGGTTGGTGCTTCCCATTTTATACTTGATGTTGAGGTGGAATTGTTGCAAGTACGTGGACCACTTCTGATGGCGGTCATTCTACAATTTGACTTGAGTCTGCATGAATTGAAATGGCTTGTGATAATTTTGGATGATTGTCTTCTTCACAAGAATGTAATGTCTCCACTGGCAGTAAGATTGCACAATGGAGTACATTTCTTTGTCATAAGTAGGGTACTTACGAACAACATCTGATAGGGTCTCACTATGATAGGCCACGGGGTGGCCGTGCTAAGTGAGAACAACTCCCACAACATAGTCTGAAGCATTTATCTCGATCTCAAACGGTTTTTGCAGGTCCAGTAGCGAACGTTCTGGGGCTGAGCACAAGCATTGCTTCAAATAATTGAACACTTTTTTTGGGGACCAACCCCACACAAATTATGCCTTACCACCACCTTTGGTTACTTGGTTGAGGGCCCATGCAATGTGGGAGAATACCAACATGAACCTGCGGTAGAAATTAACAAGGCCCAAGAAGCTTCGAAGCTCAGTGAGTGTGGTTGGGGTTGGCCAATCATGTATGACTTGGATTTTGGCTAGATCCACATGTACGCCATGCTAATCAATTATGTAGCCCAGGAAATGAACCCTGTCCATGCCGAAGGAGAATTTTTCCAAGTTGGCGTAGAGTCGATGCTGCTGCAAGGTGTGAAGAACCTATTGAATATGTTGCAAGTGTTCTTCCCAGGTCATGTTGTAAATGAGGATGTCATCCAGATACAACACTATAAAAGTATTAGTGAATGGCCGCAGGATATCGTCCATCATCCTCATGAAAGGGGATGGAGTATTTTTCAAACCAAAGGGCATGACCAACCATTCAAAAAGACCTTCCTTTGAATTGAAGGTGGTATTCCATACATCTATCTGTGCTATCAGGACCTGGTGGTAGCCAGAATTCAGATCAATCTTACTGAAGTATTTGGCCCCCGTGAGTTGATCAAAGAGGTCATCAATTTGGGGAATCGGGTACCGGTTTCTGACTATGATTTTATTCAGGGCCTGGTAATCAATGCAGAGTCGTCAAGTTCCATATTTATTCTATACTAGCATGATTGGGCTCCCTCAAGGTGTTGATCTCAGATGGATGTGCCCCTTGTGGAATAGTTCTTGGATCTACTGCTTGATCTCTTCATTCTCTAACGAAGAGCGGCGGTAGACTGTCCCATTGGGTAGCAGTGCGTCGGGGGTCATATCGATGGGGTGCTTGACCTGACAGTGCATAGGTACCCCGGTAGGTAAGAAGAAGATATCTGAGTATTCTTCCACACCTTTATCCACTTGATTTTGTTGTGTGGAGAGGTCGGTCACGAAAACCCTGGATGTGGTTGCGATATTTCGCTCATTCTGAGAGAGAATCACGAAGAAGACAAACTTCCCTGTATGAGAGATGACCTTTCTGTATTGCTTGGCAGAGATCAAGGAAATATCATTGGGTGGGACTACCTCGGGTATCTTGTATAATTGCTTGTTCAAAGTAATAATAACACTGTGAGGCCTAGACTCATATACAACATGACGTTTCCATAAATATGGTTGGCCCAAAATAACATTACAAACTTCAAGAGGGGAAACATCACACAATACCTCATCTTTGAAGGGCTTGATGTCGTATTACATGCGACATTGTTGGCTAACATGGATGTCGTTTCCTTGGCGGTGTCGTCCGATGCTATAGGGTTGTGAGTGCGGCATTATCAGTAGGGCGAGTCGCTTGACAACCTTTGTTGAGATGAGTTTCTTCTAGATACCGCTATCAATGATGAAGTGTAGTGGGGTACCCTTCATTCACATTTGTGAAAGAAAAAGGCGCTCGCTTTCCTATGTCTCATCTAGTTCATCGGGCTAGATCTTGGTGGTAGCAACAATAGCACTGGGTCCTGCATCTACGATCCATCTCCCCCTTTCTGGTTCTGACTCAGAGTTATAACCCACATCTAATCCAGAGGATTTCACCTCAACTACCAGCGACTACTTTGAGTGACAATCAACAGTGTTATGCCAGGGGCTCCTATGGAAGTCGCACCACTTCCCGATATCTTTCTTTGTATTTTCGGTGTCCTTCTTTTCTTGCGACCTGGACTAGTTTTCCTGAGGCTATCCATCTTTTCTCTATCCTTTGTTATGCATGTTGGGGCCTCTACTCAAATTGTCGCATCTTTTGTTTGAGCTTCTACTCAATTATGAAGACATATCCATAGGCCGCGCCCAAGGATGAGATGTACAGAAACTCCATTTCATCCTGGATGTATCTATGTAGACCACTACGATACTTGAGCACCATATGTCACTCAGAATATTTTATACCCATATTGGTGTGCAAGGTATGGAAGATATTTGTGAACTCAGGAACTGCTTGGTCTCTTTCCTGCTGCAATGTGGTCCATTTTGTGTATAGATCGCCATAACTTCCAACAAGGTAGTATTGTTCCTTAATAGCATCCCTGAAGGAATCCCATGTGACTATGACTGTAAATAATGAGGGTTCCTTTGTTTCCTTTTTCTCAAAGAAAGTTTCCCACCAATATTTGACATGGGGGATGACTTTGAGGAGCGCAAAAGTAATAGTTTCTCTATTCAAGAAGTTATGGACAGAGAAATACCCTTCTAGCAGATTCAATGATTTGTCTACTGTATCTGCATTTATCTGACCTTCAAATATAGGAATATCAAAGTTGATTTGTACCTTGAAGGGGGTGATGCCTCTGTTTGAGGAATATGCATCGTTTGTTGGTAGTTGTTGAAGGAATTGCTCAAAACTATCCATCATCTCGTTCCTTTGTTGCATGAGGGCTTCCTCAAGCAACATTTTGAAGGGATATCATGTCCCATCATATTTATTTTCTTCTTCCATGAGAGGTCGTTTGGGTGTGCGAGAGATTTTGTCCTCAAGAGAAACAAGCTCAAGACCCAATTCTTTGTACCCTGATCTCGTTGGGGACATGCATTAAGAACGACAAGGAGAAGACCACTCTGATACCACTGATCCAGAATATATTTTTACGCCGAAAGGCGTACACCTATTGACAATGGGCACAATTAATGATCTTTTAACCTTATTTAACCTTAAACCCTAATCTGATGGCTATGCATTGAAGATGTTGGCATATTCTTAGTCGTCCTCCAAAATCAATGGGTTAGATTTATTGTTCATAACTTTCTTTCATTTATCAAGGCATTCGTTAACATGTTTACTTTTTAACATTTACCTAATCACATTATAAAATTACTATACGGATATGTAATCGCCACGTTTAAATGATTAAGTAGGATTAAACCGTGGAATCTAAATAAATTCCCACATTCTACTTCTGAATCGGTCGTCTGATAGACGTGTTCCATTTATCAACCTAATGCATCCAAACGTTTCGACATTCACCAACCGTCGACCACGTTTCGGCGTTCACCAGCCCTATGTGCATTTCGGCGTTCACCAGCCGCCAGCCACTTTGTGACTGTGTTATTCATAATGAAATGAATATAGATTATTATCAAAATATTCTTAACATAGAATAATAGATATACAATAAAATTGGTTTCTATTCAATAAGGAAATAAGATGAAACTGTAAAATGCAGCGGAAACAAGCTTGCTAGAATGGTGGTGGCTTATCTCTAAGAAGAGATGTTACGGCTGGGCTCATTCACAAGAAGATGATTACAATGAGGATATGAAGGCCTTTTTACAATAAATAGGAATGTCAAAAACCCTAGACATCCAAAAAACCTAACCCTAGGAGATGAAGCGCCAAAAGTCATGTGGGCCCCATTTGGGTAAGTTAGTACATCAACTTCTCGAGGTCGTAACTTTTGCATCCGATCTTCATTTTAGGCGCACGATAGCCCATTGGAAAGGTCTATCCGAGGACTACACATTTTGTTTCTATCTATAAAAGTTCATTTTGACTGTGGAGAGCCCTAAAAAATGTTGTTTAGGGCCTCAAAACGACCTCACAAGTCAAGGACCTGAAAACTAGGGAAAAAACTACCAAACTGGAAAATTGCCAAAATGAGTCGGTTGGAATAGGTGAGAGGCCATCGACATCCATCTGGATCAGCAGAAGACAATAAGTGGTATGAATGAACAAGAATACACTATGCCCTAGAGAATGGTGACCATGCAGAAAAAGCAGTACATCAAAACAAAAAGCAACCGGAAAAAGGAAAAAGAGGTAGCTGGGAAAAGTACAGCGCGACAGAGCATTTATGGCATGACTATAAAAGCAGGAAAAATGAATAAGAAGATTCATTGCAAATTTTTGAAAAAGAGAGCTAAGGATGAAAATTCAGAGTGAGAAGGTACCTGTGAGGTGTTCAATGAAGATTTAGAGCAACCCTTTCATGATTTAGCAGAATGGCACCACCAAAGTTTGGAGTTCCCAGTCAAATTTCAAGGAAAACACATAGTGCCGAAAGGTCTCCATAGGATACAGTAGTCTAAGGGGAAAACATTCAGCAAGAATGAGTAGTGGATGTGGACGCAATTCCATCTCCATTCATCGAACCGATTAGTCCCATGATTATGGAAGAACAACAGGTTCCGACGATAGAGGAAATGGATGTTGATATGCGGGTTGAAACACTAAACCCTAGAATAGAGAAGAACCTTGCGCAATTAGTTGGATTAGGTATAGAAAAACCACAGATACATCCAATTGAGAAAGATGATGAAAGAACAGATTCGGATGAAGAACAACACCATGTAGCAGAGTCAGCGCGACAGTCAGAGGAACAGGTATAGGTAGAAGATATTACAAACCAGCAAGATTCAGAAACAAAAGAAGATGAGGAAGAGAACTAGGTAGAATTGGCAAGGCCATTAGTAGGACATAAGAGGACTAAGTAAAAACTTGTCGCACCAAGTAAAACAAGAAAACATAAGGAGTTAACAATGTTAATGCCAAAAATACCTGATGGGGTCAAAGTAGTTGGTGACATGCTAGGGTCTATTTACAAATTGAAGTATGTTGATCATGATGTGGAAGACACAAGGAAGTTTGCGCAACAAATGTACATGGAGAGTAAAGGAGAGGTTCCATCAAGGGATCCCATTTTGGAGCCGAAGTAGTGGATTGCAGGACTTTATAACACAAGGATCATGAACCTTCTAGATATTCCTCATTTTGGGAGAGGAAAAGATGCAAATTCTTATGTCAAACAACTACTAGCACTAGTACATGGAGGCATATTATAGATGGAGAGGAATGTATCCTTAGATGTATATTTAATTGCAGAAATTACAGGTCTACCAACAGACGACGTAAAACCAAAGAAATACATGGATTATAAAACCAAAGAGAAAGCCTTGGAAGATGAGATAAAGATAAAATATGGGACTGACAGATAGTCTAGGGGGATGATCATTAGAAAAATAAATGATCCAGCAACGAAGTTCATGACGAAATTGATGGAATGTAAAATTTTGATGAAATGTCGTAAGGAGGAAGCCCCTGCAGGAGTAATAGCAGCAACAATGCAGTGCGCGAAGGGGAGTCGACTTTGTTGGGGCCCATACCTATTAAATTTGTTTCTAGAGGATTGAAAGGATTCACAAGATCTATGATCAGAGTTTCACTACTCATGGTTAATTATATTGATAGCCTTGGTTGGGTACAGAGAACCGAAATATAGCATATTTTACAAGATGCTAGGGAAGTGTCATGAAACGAAATATACAACATTATGGCACAACCTCATATTTGAAGAAAAGGAAGGAAAATTCTAAAATGTTCGCCATGATGTTTGATGAGATGCAGGAAAATACAGATAATACATGGAGAATACCACAAAAAATGGTGAGGGAGAACCAAGGAATATCATGTTTTAAGGCTTCCAGACATAACATGTGGATCCAAGACAAAAGGGATCCTAAGAAGGAGTGGTTACAGTTGAGATATTGTGTTACAGGAGAAGAAGTGTAGTGGTCCATGAAGGATTGGCCTAAAAAATGGAAGGTGCTAGTGATTCCAAAGAAGGTACCCAAAACTAAGCAACAAGTAGAGGTTGGCACTTCACAACAGTCAACCATCCCAACAGTGAATACAAGGAAAGAAATAGAGCATGCAAAAGAAAAAGGGGGTAGTTCAACCATTAGAAAACCAAAGAAAAAAACTATTATCCATAAGGATCCAACTAAAGAGAAGGAGTGCATAGTAGAACCAAAAGGAGGAGCACAAAAAGATACTAATGTTCATATTCCAGAGGAAACAGGAGGGGGCGGTCTCCCAAATTTAGAGATGGATATACCAGTTACAACCACGAAGGCAAAGACTTTGCCATTAAAAATAACAGTGTTGCAGATAGAAAACCAACGCAATAAGATGAAGGTGCACAAGGAGGTTCCACAAGTTACACTAATAGAATATGATGTAGAGTTGGTCACAGAGAAAGTGTAGGACCGTACAACAGATGTGTGGTACGATGTTGAGAAGCAAAGGAAAGAGATAGTCAAGAAATTGACAGAAGTCGAGGATGCACTAGAACAATTGCAACTGACTATAGCACAGCGGAAACAACAAACACAAAAAAAACAGACTTCACAGGAAATAACAATGCCTGAACAAGAGACACTATAGATTATAGCCATGGAGAATAATTATTTTTGTATAACTCAGGGAATGTTGCAGGTGGATGAGGACACAATGCAGAAGCCATTGAAATGCATAGATCATTTAGACTTAGCACTACCCAAGGTTCCAACGAAGGTGATGTATAAACTTCAAATAAGTGTCATGCATAAGATTTAGTTGAGGGCCCATGCAGATGTGACAAGTTTACAATTGACCAATGAAGTAAGGAATACAATGGAGAGGAAAATTAAACATATGCAGGTCGAGAGGGAAGAAGCGAAGTAGCGCACTGAAATATTAGAACAATAAGTGGATGAAGTGTTCAAAACTATTGTTGACAACGCACAAGGGGAGAGTATAACCACACAGGGTAAGATTGAGAATATAGCACGAGCGATGGAAATGTACAGAGTCCACATTGCAAAGTTGATGGATCTCCTTTTACCTACTACTCCGCCTGAAGAAAGAACACAAAGGGAGCAGGAAGCTACAAGTCATTCAAAGAGCATTGCACTGAGCATCCAGAAAATAATAGAGTTGTATAATAAAAGTGCATAGTTATGGACAGATCTATAGGAGGATGGAAAATAGGAGGAGTTAGACCAGAAAGAGGAAGGTGTAAATATTTTACTATAGGAACTAAAGAAAAATAGAAAATGATGACAATCCCAGACAGATTGAGGAGTCCGCAAGAAATGAAAAATTTGTAGGTAGATTTGAAGCGTATACAAGCAGAAAAGCAGTCAAGGCATGCGTAGTTGGAACCACTACAAGAAGGCACGGAGAAAATGCTTACAGAGATTGACGCAACTAAAGGTAATGTTGAACAGGTTGGCTTATAGTGTGGATAACTATTGAAGGAGCCTATTACTGTGCAGACTGTGGAGACTATAGAAAAGAAGAGCGCACAATTAAAATTCAAAGTTGAAGAAATTTCAGGAAGGTTCCAGGAGCTAGAGAAGTCATTGCAGGAGGCACACACTACTTGAGTGGATTGGAACAAGCCACGGGTGAGTGTTGGGGCCTATTAGAGCAATCTATTTTGGGGAAAAGAACAACAATTAACGAAGTAGTTAGAAAATGGACCAAAAAAGGAGTGTGTGCTAGAAAATAGGGAAAAGCAGCACCGAGAAAGCATGAAATTCAAAGAGGCGGATCAAAGAAGGAAATGACTTGATTTTGGACCAGCCACGCACAAGGAGATAGAAAGTGGAAAAACTTAATCCACCTAGGGTTAGTGGGTTAGGGTTTTGGTCATTGTTGCAATGGGTATTTTATCCCATTTTTGTAGTATAAATATGTATTGTGAGATTTGAGGAGATCTAGATTTTGTTTTCAATGCTTGAGCGATCTAGTTGTGGAGCTAATATTGAGATGATCTTAGAGTCCGTTTTTTAGAGAGAAATATGCATTGTAACTGAGGGTAAGGTCACAAGTTATGGATCTTGATGTGATCTTGTCAGCCTCACTTGTACTCATTGTAATGCACGCAACGCTATGAACTTTTGATCAAGAATAATAAAAGAGAAAAGAAAGCCATATCTTTGTGGACGTAGCCCGAGGGGGTGAACCACAGTAAAATTGTGTCTCTATGTGGAATGGTTGTATTATTTATTTCTACTATTAGTTATGATGAATGAATGAATGAATATGGTAATAGTGAAATGCAATGCATAGTAAAATAGTCTGAATATTTACTATAGAATGAATCTTAATTTAATGCAATTGATTACACAATGATAGATCTGAATATAATGATGTGTTAGAATAGTAGATCTGATATATTTTGAGGTAGAAAGAATGTCTAACATTCCCACAGAAACCTCCCTTCCAAGACTGCAGAGAACTTGGTCCTACAGTCACCCATAAAGCCATCTCAAGTGAGACTGCATTGTGCACTATGTTCACAGTGTTTCCTTCTGGTCTTCAGAAGGGGCGATGATTTTCATGGTTTTGTTAGAATCCTAATTAGAACCCGAGTCAACACGAGAAACATCCAACAAATATTCTTTAGAAGATAGAATTAGTATAAATAAGAGTAAGAGGCATGAGAAAGCTTGTCTTGAGAATTATTGTAATAGAGCTCTCCTATGTTGAAGGTTGCCCCCTTAAAGAGGCAAGTGAACATTGTTTTCTTTGAATAAAGGTATTATTTATGTTTTTTCTCTTCTCATATTTTATTGTTCCATTGATATATGTTGAATATTCTTGTTTCTGCATATTATATTACATATGGTACCTTACAAGTGGTATCAAAGCACTTTCCTTGGCAGGAATTGTGGGTCAAATTTTTTTCAGGGTAGAGACGTGTTCCAACGTCTTTAAACTAAAATGATCTATTATTCAACATATAAATTTGTGATCAGGGAAGCATACACATAGGAAATAAAAGAGGTTTTTAAGCTTGCATTGTTGGACACCCTTGTAACCCCTGTTGGTACCCCTTCAAGTGGTAGCGCATTAGACAACACATGTATACGGAGTGGCCTAGGTATCTTGAAACCCATTATAGATCAATCGATCGGTCATCTGACTACCATAGTTTCACCGAGAACAACACTCAGGAAGATACTCTCTAGTACCTAAAAAATTTGGTAGTACGTCTAAGGGTATAGTCTATCCTCCTTAGTTGATGCCCTGAAATATTGGGTTGAGTGGTATTTTTCTACCCTGAACGTATATCAGAGAGCTATAGCACAGGGTAAACCCTTGTCTGTAGGAACCTTGGAAATCCTAATCCTCGGGTCAAAAACATAATAGAAAAGGAACAAACAAGATCTATTGTTGTGCAACCTTGCCTCATGCATTCTAGTTGCAAAAATACTACACATTTTTTCTTGTTAAGAATTTGGGAATTGTAACACTGCAATATTATTTAGAGTAAAGTATAACTTCGTAGGATTAAAAAAAAAAAAATTGGCGGCCTTCCCACACCCTTATTTTATACCTATCCCATTGGATTCCTCTTTTCGTACTGATCATTGTGATACCTACCATTTTTACCTTTTTTTCACCCCGTGGACCCATACCCTTCTCGACACCCTTATTCCCCACTTATCCCATTGGTCTCTTATCACTACCCTAATCATAGTGGTATATATCACTTGTATGATTTTTTTTCCATGGACCCACCCCTCATACCCTCATGGCTCCCACCCGCCAAGAAGAAAGCAATAAAAAACTAAGTACTAACCTTACTTTCATTTAGGCCCAAGTAAATAAGGACATTTCGGCCATTCATGAAAAAATGGAACTTATCCAAGAACAACTCGATAGCCAAATTATTGAAGTCCATTCCACTCTACACCAATTCATGAACAAATTCCAGTGTCCTTCCTCCTCAGACCCACCTCTCTATACTAAAGTTGATAACTCCATCCATCCTCTACACTCTCATTCCAACTCCCTACCTCGCGACCCCCATCTCCCCAGAGTCGAGGTAAACAAATTTGATGGTTGGGATCCACAAGCCTAGGTTACTTAGATGGAACAATATTTCTCCGCACATGGTATCACTAATGAGTTAACCAAGATTCGTTATGGAATTCTCTATTTGGATCCGAAACGATGGAAATGGAGGCAATGGTGTCGAAATGCATGCCAAGGGTATGTCTCTTAGTCATAGTTTGTTGCAGAGCTGTATGAACACTTTGAACCCACCATTTAGGACGTCTGACCAAGTTGAAACATTATGGAATAGTGAAATATTGTATTGTTGTCTTTGAGCACTTGGATTTCCACACAGAGGACATTACATATAATTTCTTCTGGGAATTCTTTATCAGTGGCCTCAAGGATGAAATTCAAGCCCAGTTCATCATGGCTCACCCCCAAACTTGGTTAGAAGAAAGTAAATGTTCCAAGGAGGCACAACAGGCCATCTTGGCCCAGAGTAGAAAACCCACTTTTGTTCCCCGCCCAAAACCCACCACCCCTTCTCCTCATGCCCCTCCTCTCAAGGTCCAAAAATTAGCACGAGCAGAAATGGTTGAACGCCAACTCAAGGGTCTTTGCTACAATTGTGATGATAAATACTTTCCCTAGAACAAGTGTAAGGAACCGAAACTTTTTATGTCCATTTCAGAGGATGTTTCTAATGAAGAGGTTGATGTTTCACCTAAACCAGAGCTACCCAAAACATATGATCCTACGCCACCCTATGATCCTCCTAAAGTTGAACCACTAATTTCAATGAATGCTCTCACTGGTTTTTCTGCTCCCCAAACCCTCAAATAGATTAGTTACATTAAGCACATGAAATTCATCATCCTAGTTGACAGTGGAAACACTCATAATTTCTACGAAGTCAATTTCTATATATGTCATGTCAACAATTTTCAAATCATGATTGTTAATGGTGGTTCCATGAAATGTGGGGGACATTGTGAAAATGTGTGCCTACAAATTGGTCAATATAACCGGAAATATTACATGTTTGTTATTGACATGGGTGGTTGTGACATTGTGCTTAGTGTTTAATGGCTCCACACTCTTGTCCCAATCACCATGGATTTTAAGGAATTAACCATGAAATTTAAACAAGGACGACAACAATATAAATTCCAATGCATTACAACAGGGTCTCTAAAGATCACCAATTCCCATTGCATGGAAAAGTTACTCAAAAAAGGTTATTTTGGCATCATTTCCTAAGTCCATTCCATTCAAGTAGTTGAGACAACCCCGGTACACCCTGACCTTCAAGCGATCTGTTCTTTCCATCCCACTATTTTCCAAACTATTCAGGGTCTTCCCCCCTCCTGTGGAGATCATGACCATTGATTCTAATTTATGAGCGGAACAAAATGAATAACAGATTGAATACAATAACACAAAGATATGGAGAACAAAAACAGATATCCAGTGAACAATAACTTCTATTGAATAAATAAAATAGGTTGAAACTGTAAAACTGCAGAACTGGAAACAACTTGCTCGAATGGTGGTACCTATCTCTAAAAAGAGATGTGGATGTTATCTACATTTTTCTAAGCATAATGATTGCAATGAGGCTCCAAAGGAATTTTTAACATTACTCATGAATGTCAAAACCATAAACATCCAAAAACCTAACCCTAAGAGATGAAACGCCAAAAGTTATGTGGGCCCCAATGGGTAAGTTGGTACCTCAACTCCCCGGGGTTGTAACTTTTGCATACGACCTCTGTTTTAGGCGCGTGATAGCCCATTGGAAAGGTATTTTTGATAACTACACATTATTCCATCAAAATTTGACTATGTCTATAGTTTGACTATGGAAAGCCAAAAAAACATTGTTTAGGGCTCCAAAACAGCTCTGGAAGTACAAAAAGATGTATTGACATGAAAACTTCCAAAATAAGCTAGTTGGTTTAGGTGGGTGGCCACCAATATCCACCTGGAAGTTGTGTAGGGATTCAAACAACCCCATAAGTGTAGAAACCACAATTACAAAGAATTACAGAAGAACGTGTTGAACTAAAAACTGTCAAGATGAGCTAATTGGAATAGGTGGGTGGCCACCAATATCCACCTGGATCAGTCCTCCCCCCTTAGGAAGAAATGGTCTCCATTGAATTGAGTGCCCCCATCAAGTGACAAAATTTATGCTGAATTTGGTCCCGGGTGAGCCACTTGCCTTGGTGCAAGAGCTACCCTACCTTGACAACCTGATAAAGTTGGATCCTTTATTGGCAAGTGCCCTTGACCTATGTGTCCACTATCTGATCATTGGATGCATGTTCCATGTAGTTAGGGTTGAATTGTGTTGGTATCAATTGTTCTATGATCTCTAAGGTGTCCAATAATGGTGGAAAATATGGCCGGAGGAGGTCCACATTGAACACTGGGTGCAAAGCAATCAAGGGGGGAGTGTTGAGCTCAAAAAAATTGTCACGCACAGCCTTGGTGATAATGTAAAGCACATAGCGGAGTTGACAGAGATTCCTATGGGGCCCTGTAAGGCGTTCTTTATGAAAATGTAACTAGACCTTGTCTCCCACATGAAACTTTTGCAGTACCTAGTGTTGATCATGGCGTTGCTTTTACTTAACATTGGCTTTCTGCAAAATCTCATGGACCTATTGGTGGATGTGTTGAATCCGCTCAATGAATCTGATGGCTTTGTCAACCTCAGACTGAACATGATAAGATTATGTCGGTATGGTTGCAAGAGGTAGTGAAACATAAATTGGACCCAAGGCTTGGAATCCCAGCCCCACCTAAAATGTGCTATGGTTGGTGGAGCTATGGAGAGCCATGTTGTAGATGTGTTGAACATAGGGAAGAATATCATCCCATGTACGTAAATGCTTAGAGTTATACATGTGCAGGATGTGCACAATCATCCAATTGATGACCTCTATTTGGCCATCGGTTTGAGGGTGGAAGGCAGTGGATTTAATGAGCTTGGTGTCCAACAGTGACCAGAGACTCGACCAAAATGTGTTGAGTAACATGTTGTCCCAATCAGAGATGATGCTCTTCTTGCGGGTTGTGATAATGGTCATCTTTGAAAACCAATCCACCACCACAAATAAGCAATCATTGCCTTGCTTGGTGGATGGAAGGCCAGACATGTAATCCATTGAGATGGTTTCCCAAGGCCTCTAGGGAGTAGGAAGAGGGGTGTATAAGTCTTTCTTCTTGATGGTTGGCTTGGCAATGGCACATGCAGTGCAAGATATGATATACTTGATGATGTACTGTTGAATGTTTGGCCAATAAAAATGTTTTTGTTGAATGGCCACAGTTTTCTCCACGCCAAAATGTCCTACCACCCGACTGTAGTGAGCCTCCCAAATCATATTTGCATACTCGCTTGCAGGAACAAAGAGGTGGACCAAATGGCATAATAGTCCATATTGAATGTGAAAATCAGTGACATTCATGCATGTACCCAAGAGCTGATAGGTGGTGGTGAAGTCAAGATCTCGGTAATAAATTTGGGGCCACTCAGATGCCTCATGCCCATAGGAATGGAGCATGGTGGTGAGTGCAGCCATGGGAGGTCGATTGAGGCAGTCAACAATACGATTTGTGCTCCCTATCTTATACTTGATGTTGAGATGGAACTACTTTATGTATGTGGACCACTTTTGATGGCAATCATTTGGCAACTTCCCTTGTGTCTGTATGAATTGCAGAGGCTTGTGATCAATTTGGATGATTGTCTCCTTTCCCAGAATGTAATGTTTCCATTGATAGTAGGCTTGCACAATGGAATACATTTCCTTGTCATAGGTGGTGTATTTCATGACGGTATCTGAGAGTGTCTCCCTATGGTATGATATTGGATGATTGTGTTGAGTGAGAATTGCACCTACAGTATAGTCGGATGCATCAGTCTCAATATCAAACGATCATTGCAGATCGGGTAAGGAGAGTACTGGAGATGAGCACAAGTGATGTTTCAGATCATCAAATGCGCATTGTTGTGTCGTCTTCCATGTGAACTTTTCCTTTCCACTTCCCTTGGTCACTTGGTTGAGGGCCCATGCAATATGGGAGAATTCCAACACGAACCATCGATAGAAGTTGGAAAGTCCCAAGAAGCTCTGAATCTCAATTAGTTTGGTTAAGGTTGGCCAATCACGGATGACTTGGATGTTAGTTGAATCCACATGTACCCCATTCTAATCAACAATGTAGCCCAAGTATTGGACCATGTCCATGCCAAAGGATCATTTTTCCAAGTTGTCATAGAGCTTGTGTTGTCGTAGAGTGCTCAAAACCTGTTGAATATGTTGCATGTGCTCCTCCCAAGTTTTGTTGAAGATGAGGATGTCATCCAGATATACCACCAAAAAAGACTTGGTGAAGGGTATCAATACATCATCCATCAACCTCATGAAAGTTGTTGGTGCATTTGTTAATCCAAAGGGCATGACCATCCATTCAAAGAGACCTTATTTAGATTTGAGATTTTCCTTCCATACATCAGTTGGTTCGATGGGAACCTGGTGGTAGCCAGACTTTAAGTCAATATTTTTGAAGAAGTTTTCCCAATTGAGTTGGTTAAGAAGGTCATCAATTCAGGGAATTGGGTACCAGTTCCTAACTTTGATTTTGTTTAATGCTCTGTAATCAATGCAAAGCTGCCAAGTCCCATATTTCTTTTGTACTAGTACAATCAAGCCTCTGCAAGGGGAGAAGTTGGGTATGATGTTCCCCTTTCGAAGAAACTCTTGGATCTTATTCTTGATTTATTCATTATCCATCAACGAGCGACGATAGATTGGTCCATTAGGTAGAGGTGCATTGAGGGTTAGATCAATTGGATGTTTGACGTAGCAATGTGTCAGTACCTGGTGGGTGAGGAGAATATGTCTTTGTACTCTTCCACAATCTCGTCCACTTGCTTCTGCTACAAGGAGAGGCTCTGTGTAGAGGTCATAGATGTGGCGGCGACCTTCTGCTTACTGTGAGCATGGATCACAAACAAGACAAACTTTTCAATCTGTGAAATGACCTTACTTTATTGCTTAACATAGATTAAATAAATAATGGTAGGCAACGCTACCTCTCGTATCCTGTACAATTGTCTACGCAAAGTAATAATAACATTGCAGGGTCTAGATTCATACATAACATGTCGCTTCCATAAATATGGTTGTCCTAAAATAACATGACAAACTCCAAGGGAGAAATATCACACAATACCTCAACTTTGAAGGGCTTGATGACGTAGGGAAAATGACATTGTTGGATGACGCAGAGATCTCTTCCTTAGTGAAGCAAGCCGATGGTGTAGAGTTGAGGGTGTGGTGTCATCCACATGTCTAGCCACTTGACAACCTCTATTGATATCAAGTTCTTCTGACTACCGCTATAAAGAATGAAATGAAACGGAGCCCCCTTTACCCACATCTATGAGTGAAAGAAGTGTTCCCCCTCCTTTGGTTCTTCTGGTTCACTTGGCTAAAATTTGGTGGTAGCGACAGTGGCACTGGGTTCGACATCGATAATATTCTTCCCTCCTTCTGGATTTGATTCAGAGTATGAATATGCCTATGAATCGGAAGCTTATAGCTCGACCACTAGTGACTGCTTGGAGCGACATTATTCGGTGTTGTGCCAAGGGATTTTATGGTATTCACACCACTTTCACATGTCCTTATTTGACTTATCATTACCCTTCTTGGGTTGTGGCTTGGACTGGTTGTCCTTAGAGTGGCCATATTTTCTCTACCCCTTGTTTTTTGGGTTCGGGCCGCCTTTTCCCTGCTTCGACTGTGAGGATTTTGCAGATCCAATCTCTCACCTCTTCTGCTTAAATTTATGCTCGATCTTGACAACATATCTATAAGCCGAACCTAATGATGCAATGTTCAGAAACTCCATTTTTGTTTGAATTTATCTATGCAGATAGTTGCGGTATTTGAGCACCAGATGTCGTTCAAAGTCTTTGATACCCAATTTGGTGCGCAGGGTATGGAAAATATTGGTGAAATATGGTATTGTCTGGTCCCTTTCCTGACGCAGCATGGTCCATCTTGTGTACTAGTCCTTGTAGCTTCCAATAAGGTAATATTGTTCTTTAATGGAATCCCTAAAGGAACCCCATGTGAGGGAGATCGCAAATATTACAGATTCCTTTATGGCTCTTTGCTTAGAGTAAGTATCCCACCAGTACTTAACATGGGGGATGGCCTTGAGGAGTGAAAAAAATTATGGACCGAAAAATACCATTCGAGCAGATTCTGTCATTTATCTATAGCATCCGCATCTATTAATCCTTCAAATAATGGAATATCAAAATTTGCTTGTACCTTAAAGGGGGTTGCATGGACACTTGATGAATATGTCTCTCGTGGGAAGCCACCGAAGGATCTGTGCAAATTTGTCCATCATTTCGTTCCTTTGTTGCACAAGGGATTCCTCGAGCAACAATTTAAAAGGATCTCATGCTCCATCATCTTTCTTCTCGTCCCCCATGAGTTTTTGTTGAGCTCGGCATGACCGATCTTACAAAGGCTCGACTAGTTCAATTCCCAACTTATTGTACCCAGATCTTGTCAAGGACATGCATGGAGAAAAATAAATGAAGAGAAGATTGCTCTGATACCAATGATTCAGATTTATGAGAAGAACAAAATGAATAATAGACTGAATACAATAACACATAGATATGGAGAACAACAACAGATATCCAGTGAACAATTACTTCTATTGAATAAATAAAATAGGCTGAAACTGTAAAACTACAGAACTCGAAACAACTTGCTTGAATGGTGGTAGTTATCCCTGAGAAGAAATGTGGCTACTACACGCATCTATCTTAGAAGAATGATTACAATGAGGCTCCAGAGGCATTTTTAACATTACTCATGAATGCCAAAACCCTAGACATCCAAAAACCTAACCCTAGGAGATGAAACGCCAAAAGTTATGTCGGCCCCGATGGGTAAGTTGGTACCTCACCTTCTCGAAGTCGTAACGTTTGCATACGACCTTCGTTTTATGCACGTGATAGCCCATTGGAAAGGTATTTTCGAGAACTACACATTATGGGACAAAAATATAACCTTTTTTTGTAGTTTGATTGTGGCAAGCAAAAAAGAAACACTATTTAGGGCCCCAAAACAGCTCTAGAAGTACAGAAAGATGTACTGACATGGAAACTTCCAAAATAATCCATTTGTATTAGGTGGGAGGACACCAATATACAACTAGAAGTTATGTAGGGCTTCAGACAACCTCAAAAGTGTAGAACCCACAATTACAAAGAATTATAGAAGAACGGGTTGAACTAAAAAATGTCAAGATGAGCCAGTTGGAATAAGTGGGTGGCCACCAATATACACCTTGATCAACCATTCCATTCCTTTAATCTCGGTAGTATTCCTCCCAATGTTCGCCCTTATTGTCATCCCTTTGCTAAAAAAAAATGAAATTGAGAAAATTGTCCAAGAATTGTTAGAAGCGAGTGTTAGTTGTTCCAATAACATCTCCTATTCTTCCCTTGTTGTCATGGTCCTCAAGGAGGAAGGCACTTGGCACATGTGTCCTTATTTTCATGCCCTTAACAAACTTACCATCAAGGACAATTTTCCCATTCCCGTCATAGATGACCTTCTGGATGAACTCAATGGGGCTCAATACTTTACCAAACTTTACCTACATTTGGGCTACCACAAAATATGTATGAAAGAGGAA